>JAIUND010001084.1:0-43032 GCA_034699125.1 Gisinianus flammeolus
TCTGTCCATCACGTGTAAGAGGAGTGAGAGGATTACAACTTGCGTGAAATCCTTTTGGTCAATTCGTACTATTTTTATGTTATTTACTTGGTTCGGAGTGACACGACGAAATTCGGTTCGTGACATTTGTGTCACACGTGACACAGGTTGCGCACTGCTGCTCTACACAATAAAAAAAAAATATTTAAAAATATCCATAACAGAAAACAAGTGATGTTTTGAGCTGATGCAGAGACGTTCTCAGAGACAGACGACATGAGAGAGAGAGAGAGAAGAAAATCTTCAAAATCAATACACGACAGAGCAGTAATATACTCTGGTGAGATTTGACAGGAGAAGGGAAAAGAGTCCTCGTCTGTCTCCATGCAGTAAAAAAAAACGCATTTCATTACATTGTATTGTTGTTCTGCATCATGAGACACGTAAAAAATGTAACAATTTTGAAGACTATACTCAAACCATAAGTATTATATGTCATGCAATGTATTGTATCATTACATTTTCTGGAATCCGCGGAAAATGAGGGGGAAGAAATAATATTGTTCTGTGAATGAAAAAAAAAATCCGTGTGTGTAATCGTTTTTTTATTTCGGTATTTATATAATAATAATAATAATAGTAATAATAATTGCCGTAGTTCCTTTAAACTAACAAATAGAATGTCAGTTTTAATGTATGCGTTATAGCCGTTTTTATAGTGTATACACGAGAAAGGAAAAAAGGAAGGAATTTGGAATTTACGTATAGACAATTTGCATTGCGCATAGTATAAATATATCTGTATATATAGGGAAAGATTTAAAAAATCCATGTTACTAACTCTGGTTGACTTGGAAGTTGTAGGAAGTAATCGTGAATGTGTCCATTAAGTGTGTGTATTCAATGTATTCAATTACTTAAATGGAAAACCTACATTTTTTTGGACCTTGTTTGAAATTTTCTATCGATAAATTTGCTCGTTTTGTTGGAATCTTCTTCGTCTTTTTCTACTTACTTCTAAACTTCTTGGTCGTTTTTTTAGTATTGACTTGACGACACACGGACAAGATACAATTGAAACATGAATATACACAACACACGAATACAGAGAGAGAGAGAAGAGTTTTTACATGCAAGTTCGTTAAGGGATATCGTTCCTTGAACGTTTTTTGAGACCATTGTAAAAAGCTTTGGGTTTAGTTGAGACACGTTTTTGCCATCATCATGGCTATATTTGCTTTGTGTATCTCTTGAGAAGAAATAACACATTTGACTATGTGGGAAAGAGAATCAACATTACGTACACATACACACAAACTTTGTACTGGAATTGTACATTGGAGAGCTTCTTCACCCTTCCCTCTTCGGTATAGTTTGTTTTTCAAAAAAAAAAGAAAAAAAAAAAAAGTATTTCACTTGCCTCCCGAGTTGATATTTTATCTGTTTTATCATGGTACTTCCGAATGCCATCATGACGACGACGAGGAGGAAAAAACAATACGCGGTTCCGTGTATGAATGTGTGTATAATCATGAAAGTGAGTCTTTTTCTACATTTATCTAGTCAACTGACATCACTAAATAAATATAAAATTACTGGATTCACACATACCATCTCCACTTGATTTATAGACAAAAGCATCTTGGTTATACTATAGGAAAAAAGGAAACACAAAGAGGCCATTGTCGATTAGCTCCCACCATAAAATCTCCACACTCACACTAAACACTTTGAATAAACTTGACTTCATATGGCCTTTTTTATATACATATTCGTACATACAGTATAAACGTTTGATACAAATCCGTTTACTAGGTATATTTATTCTTTTCTTTTCTATGCTATAGATTGCGGAAGTGTGACGTGTGGTGGAGAAGCAATAATAATAATAATAATAATAAGGCGAGGAAACGACACGATTGTTTTCATTTGAAACTTTGGCATATGGATTAATTCATTAGAGGATTTGATGAAACGTTTATGGATTTGAATGAAACTGGATACGCCAATCAATAGCTGTTTATATGTGCACTCAAGTCAAAAATGATACATAATGAGAACGTAAAACCTACATGTTGTTCTCACTTGATTGGTAATAATGGTAGGATATAAAAAATGAGAGAGCTCACATGTACACTGTGTTGTATGTAAAAAGACATTAATTGCATCTGACATTGATGGTCATGTAAATTACTCGAGTCAAGTTCAATCTCTCATTTTGCTATGCAAATTAAATTAAACGATCGTGGTTTGCTTTTATATGCTGTATTTTCTACATAGGTACTTATATATGAAGTCACCGGAGTGCTGTCTGAGATTTCTTTGGGTTTGGGTTAATCACTTTTTTCTTCACCATCTTAATGAAAAAATGCAGCAAATACAGTTTTTTATTAGCATTTTCCCATGTTTGAGTTTTTTCTCTAAAGAACTCGTGGACATTGACGACGTTTCATCTGTATATTTCTTAGCTTTCTTACATGTGAATTTGAAATCCTTATTTATTTCAAATTATCTTGAAAGTAATTAATGCCACACATTTTACCCTTATTCAAATATCTTTCTTCTTGTAAATAATGTAAATAAGTACACTTGAAGCTTGCTTTTGACTTGATCAAAACTAGTTTTTCGGATATTATATATGTAAGTATGCAGAATGAATGAGCGTTCAACGCTCGGTATACCGCCTGTACCGTATACGATGATTAAAACATGAAGTAAAACCGAGTGTGATGTACTTACGATTTAAGAATGTCCATTACTGCACGTATAGTTTACTCGAGCACAAAGTCCCCAACAAAATTATTCATTGGTCACATATAAACCAAGTTCAATGATGAGTCAAAGACGTGGAATCGCACGACTTTCCCCATTCAATTTTGAATATAATGTGACTTGGGATGAGGATGAACTTCATAATGCGTTTCTTAATTATTTGACTAAACAAAATTCACGTAATGCAAACTCTCTGCTTTTCTATTGACAAAAAAAGTCAAAAGGAGTAGAGGAAGAATACTTTTTTTTTTTAAAAAAAAAAATCTAAATATATATGACAATGGAATTCAAAATGTTTTGTTATATGTACCAGAGTAAATATGAAATATGGAAAGTCAGAATTTTGACATATGTGAATGAACAAACATTGCGTTAAAATGTTTTTGTAGCTTTTCATCCCCTCAGATTTGTATCATACACATGAAAAAAAAAAGAATTCTTTGTACGATATCATATATTGTAAAGTAAAGTCACAGTCAGTTTTGTCATTGCTCTTTTCCAGCCCGTGTACACTAGTATACAGATACGTCAAGAAGTAAATAGAAGAAGAAGAAGAAACGTTACGGTTTTCAAAGAAGAGCTGTAAACGTTTGTCTTTCTCCGTACTCGTGACAAGCAACTAAAAATATAGGAATGTGGCCGAGTTGATGCATACATGAAGCATGAACTGGTGGAAGTAGTAAAGGAAGAAGAAGAAGAGGAAAAAGAAGAAGAAGAAGAGAGGGAAAGTGTATTACTCACATGAACGAACGAACTTTGCCTCATGTTATTTCATTCATTCTTGGATCAAGAGAAGTCGGTAAGTCTGTTTGCCACTACGTAAGAATGACTGTTAGTGTTGAGTGGAGATTCTGCCACTATTTTTGTATGTCATTAGTTAGTAGGAAGAGAGAGAGACAGAGAATGAGAGAGCGAAACTCTCTCATGTTGACTCTCGTGAAGCCAACGAAGGCATGACGAAGACCAAGTCTACGAGCGTATTATACGCAGAGAGAGAAAGAGAGAGGGAGAGAGTACAGGCAAAAGGATCCCCATTCCTAAAATTAGAGTCTTTGGTATGTTGGGATTTGAATGAAGTATATATTACTTTTTTCATTCCATATAAGTAGATTTTCCAAACTGCAAACGAAACCTACGTAAGTACACATATATACATACGAGACGACGACGACTACGACTACACATGCTTTCCATAGTTTCTTTATCAACATAATTATTTTAAATCTCACTACGATATGAGTTATTACCTTGAGAAAGTATACACATTTTAAAATAAATCAAATGACTTTCCACACAACTAAATCAGCATCCGAGAAATTTCACCAGACGTATACGTAAAATGCTACACAAATAACAGTTTGGGGATAACAAATCAGCGGATTTGTAATTGTTTCCCAAATGAAAAATAACCAATAATTCATTTTCTCTTGCACACAAGTAGAATATTTTCCTGTAGTCAAAAAATAAAAAGTAAAAGTGTCAATATATTTCCCTGGAACCACTTTCCTTGATTGTATATTTAGGAATTGTGAGAAAATTATCATTTTCAGTCCAATTGCATGCGGTAAATTCATATATCTGTATGTATACAGAAATGCAGATGGGGAGACATGTAGGTAAATTGTAAATAGGTACTCGTAGTTCTATATCCTATATTTAATCTTTATCGTCTTTCGTCTCGTCGTCGTCGTCGTCGTCGTCGTCGTCGTTGTTGACGTCGTGAAAGCACACTGTTTCGACCTTTTGCTAGTTTGGGTACAGAGTTTGTGGATGATTCGAGACAGCGAACAAATTGAGCCCACGTCTTGTTTTCATGTAAAGTGCAAATAAACTAAAAAAGCATAAAGATAAAACGATTTTCTCCTCATTCCACGTATAGGATGAACATATTTAAATCCGTATGGAAATTCCCAGGGTTCCCGTTCCCATTGAAAACGATCTCTACACTGCTTCCTTCATCCCTTCAAAACCCCCCACTCCAAAATCCAAAATGTATACTCCACGAGAGAAATTTTGAATCATATCTGAAAATATTTCTTTTGGTCTGCAATGAAATTTTATTTCAGCATATCATCTTCATTCTAGGAGCAAAGATTATAAAGTATTTGGAGAGATTCTCCGTGTGTATTCTCGATATTTTCAATACAGAATACAGATATACAATTCAAACTTTCCTCGTACATGGAAATGAAACATAATCATAAAAGAAATCCAAGTTCACATGTTATAAAATATGATTTTTATGCTGGAAATTATTAATGCTGACGTCGAAGAAGAATGAATGCGAGCACAGATAGTACTAGACTTTCCATATACACAAATGGACAAATTGAATAAAAGCAAGGAGAAGGAGACGATTTTTGGTTAGTTGGAAAAGATGAAATTTATTGGGATAGTGATTGTGATTATGGTCTACGAGGAGATTCCCTCTCTTTTCACCACGTAGATATCTGTAGTTTTTGTCCACAAACATTTGAAAGTGTTTCACTGCTCCATAAACATTTCGCACAAAAGAGAGAAAATAAGTTATTCAATAGAAACTGACTATATAGTTTCATTTTCTCCCTCGGATTTCCAATTTTAAAACGGCATGTCTTATACGATTTAGCATGTTGGCAAGGAACTCGGGTTGTGTCAAATAATTTTCACTTTCATTTTAAGGTGACTCTGTTCTCTCTCTCTCTCTCTCCCTCTCTCTCTCTTTCCCTGCTCCCTTGACAGCAATTCTAACAAGAATGTATTAGAATCCTGATTTCGAAAAACTTGTGTTTTTGAGGCCACAGTTTCCGGAGGTATTTATTTAGGAAATAAAGAGGTAAACTTGACATTTCCCTTTTCAACTCCCAATTTAAGATATTAAAGACAGAGAAAGAGAAGCTCGTTTTTTTTGGACAAACTCTCACACTCCCCCGTCTCTTGTAGAATAGACACTGTCGTCTACACCCACTAAAATTTGAAATACACGAACGGAGAACTCAAATGCGATTGATCATTATCATTTTTTTATTGCTTATCAGACTTGTGTACCCTATGAAAACCTCAAAGAAACTTTTATTACTCGTCAACAAAATTTGGAATCATCACAAAAAAAAGTTCAGATTTTGAGCTTACGCAACATTCAACGCTGACTTCATCATGTGCAAATAACTTTTATCATCATTTCAATCATCTGAACTCACCCCAAAAAACCTGGCTCCATGAGAAATGTGGTTCAAAACGTGTATTAAAAAATAAGTTTTCTAAACATGGTGTGCTGTACGTTTGAAACGTATTCTGATTAGCTAAAGTTGAATACTTCATACTTGATGGTTTCACCGAGGAAAGCGAAAAAAGGAGTTGGTGTCAGGGGGAGAGAAGAAGAAGAAGAAGAAGAGAGTGAGTGCATTAATGAAGGACAATGCTAAGAAAATGTCTTTTACCCCGAATTCTACGAGTGTACGAGTAACAGTAAGTAATGCAAACGAGTAAAAAGGAACCAAAATATCGTCGCTTACATACCTACATAGTACGATATACATGTAGAGAAAGAGATGGAGAGAGACTTTTGCTGAGTGGATGGAGCTAAAATTGGAAGAGCTTCTTCCTGTGGTAGAAAAGTCGACTTGAGGACTATCATTACTTTCAGTTTACTTTCATCTTGCGAACATGTCTTATTTCTAACTCCTTCATCTTGCCACCCTTCACTATATTGTATATTGTATTGTGCCCAAACGAAATCATCGAACGACGACTTTCATTGACTGACTCCCGCACACCACACAAACGACTTCCTCTGGTTCCCGGTGAAAAGCAAAGTAAAGCAAAACAAAGCAAGACAGACAAGGGAAATACCGACAAGTTAATTATTCAGACGCCATCCTCATCCTCTCCCATCATTCCGTAAGTATCATCAATTCTCAATCCTTTTATGTTTTTATACTTTGTCTAGTTATCAATTATTATTAATTATTAACGGCTTTCCTAAACGGATTTCATCACAAATCCTGAGGAGAAATGACTTTCCACGTATTCTCACTCAATTAGTCTCATCTTGGTAGTTCTTTCTCTACATTCTACAAATACTTACTTACAGGGATTGGGTTTGATTTGATTCCTTTTTTTGTTTTCACTCTGAGCAACGCAGAGCACTGAGAATCCACTCGATAGCTAATGGTGTACATGGGAACGACTTTGACTAAACTAATTTATTACATATATTCTTGTGCATATTTTAAATATTTAAATACACTTGGAGAATAGAAAAGGGGTTGTCTTCAAATTCTCAAATCCGACAGGAGCTCAAGTAAATTGTACGCCAATTTACTTACTACTGAAGATTTATATAGAGTTAATAATCTTTTAAAAGTGGCGTTGCCTTAAAGTTGACCATAAAAGGTCCCTTGTATATGTGATGTGTACACTTGGTGTTGAAACTTTTGTATTCTCTCTCTGGCCTTCGTCATCTCCTTTCACTAAATCCGTGAGAGTAAGTGCATATATAATATATACTATACTATACTATACATTCTCTATACCCAGAAGCATTTTAGTTTACACTTTACACACTTTAAGAAAAGTGGGAATTTGGATCCTCAAAACCACAATGCACCTTATGAGCAGCACATAAAACTCTCGGTTTTACTACTTTTACTTTTACTTTTGTGCTGGTTGCAATTACATTACAGTACATTTCTTCACGGATGAGAGACCTACGCCCCACTACATACTCCATACTACATAAGTACATACTATATGTAATATGTATTAGACTTTATTTAACTACTTTTTCTGTCAGACGACACCACATTCATGTTTCATTTTTTCTCGTCTGCTGTCTCTCCGTCTGTAAGTTTGCGCCCACTCCTTCCACTTATACTAAAGATATAAGATATCCATCTCTCAGATCCAGAATTCATCCTCCTCGATGACCAAATCCTTTATTTATGTTTATGTTTGTTGAATTCACAATTATGTCAAACAGCTACTACTTTCCATCTAACTCAAATCAATGTTTTTAAAATTCTTTTCGGGGGTACACACACAAGAGTATATATACACAAGACTCTGTGTATTTGTGTAGTCATTTTCGTATTCAATTAAGAGTATCCATATACTTTCAGCTTGTCTCTACCGATATCTTATGTATATGGAGAAAACGCATCCGAATCCGGCAATAATGCAAAATGCAATATACATATCAGGATTTTGAAGGTGGATGCTCTCTCTCTCTCTCTTGTGGCTTTTTAAAATCCAAGACAAAAACGTAGTGCATGAGTGAGTGAGTGAGTGTGAGTGAGTGTACTGTCGAGACATACCACAATCCACACAATAGATGAAACGTCAGATTGTTCTTAATGGTTTCACTAGCATTCCCCTACGTGATTCTCTTATATATTGTGTTAGACGAAACTAAACCGCCTAACTCCAACTCCAAGTTTTTTGTCTTTTCCTCTGTCTTGTTTTTCTTTTTTTCTTTTTCGTCTCTCTTGCATTTTCCTTGCGCGTATATCTGAGTATGGAATCTTGAGCCATTTATAATAATCGCTGAGGTAGTTATCAAATCCAACTTGCCCATCTTTCATAATTGACAGAAGAGTGAATTTCAAAGATCAAAGATCCAATCGGAATAATCCGGAGGAAATACTTTTTTTGTATTTAGTGTAGTAGTGGTTAGATTTTAGATTCAGTTAGATACCATAAAAAAATAGTCAAATTGAGTGGAGATGGATTGATTGCAAGAAGCAACTGTACAAAAAAAAATGCTAAAGTCAGTTAGTTTGGAATTTATCATGCATTCGTGTGTACATCATAATTAAAAAATGTTATTTTATTACGCGCACGCATATCTACCGACAATATATATATGTTTCACAGTAAAGCTGTTTTAGAGAATTGGAGAAGAAAACGCTTCAATTTTCTCTTCTCCCCAACTTTCTACAAAAGTACGTACAACAAGGGAAGTTAAATAACAGTTATTTTATGGACAATGATTGGAGGAGAATCAATGAAAAATGAGGAGATTCAAATTTTTATACAAATCACACGCGGATCTTTTGTCATAAAGCATTCAAGTTCACATTATTATTATTATTCAGATTCAGGGTATTTAGCATGAATTATTTGAGGTTCAACTAGAGTTTTTGACGCATGTTTGTATTTATGCCTGACTATATGCATGACAGCTACATTGAACTGATGAGGAAAAGTTTGAAAAACAGGCCAGAATCTGACAAACTACATATCGTTCATGGAAGGAATAACTAAGCAGTCGTGTAAGGAACATTCACTGTACAAAAATCCTTTACACGTAAATATATTACACATGCACACGTTGACGACAAAAAGCGGTTATGCTACATTTTCTTTTGCCACATGAGTTTTCAACATATTTTTACTACTGCATTTTTCAATTTGTAGCCGGATTTTGATATAGAGTCCAAACTTTGAAGTTCTTGGATAATTTATCTCTACAGTCAAAAATCCATAGGATTTTAAAGTCTTGGACATGGATAAAGATTTTCAGGAAAAGTTTCAAAGTCACATCCTGCATCATGGCTTTGTTTCACACTTTTACTTCTTTTTTCTTACAATCCACATCCACCACGGCTTGCAGAAAGCAAAATCCCCCCTCGTTTTTCGTTTTGAAAAATTGTCCAGGATTTTGTGGGAATTTGTTAAAATGAAGTTCAAAATTTGTTGGTGATAAGATAAGATATCAGGATCTTTTCCACGCGACTAAGTCTAAGCAATGTGTGGACTGTTTACATATATAACAGAGGCAAACACGAGAATACTCGATACTGTGATTCTCCTCTAATCTTTATAGCATATACGTGAAAACGGCTTGACTATGTGTAGGATCCTCTCAACTATAATTGCAAGGAACCCAACGTAATTTCATATTACTCTAACCTTTGTGAACTACTCGAACTTTGTCAAGTTTTATTAGCTTGTTTTTCTATTGATTGCGAGAAAAAAAATGATATTTCATGTTGTTTCCAAGTCCAACACACATTCCATCAGTGTACGATATATTTGACATGAATATACGAAAAACAAACAAATAGTACATATACATATAGCCATAGCCATAGCCATAGCCATTGTACGTGTGACTTTCATTAGAAGGATATTCAAGAGTGAAATCCTTATATCTGTAATTTATTCAATTTGGAACATTTTTCCCCAAATTATTTTCTTGGCGTCGAGTCGATGCGATGATTTTTATCTCTAAACATATACATTGAAACAACTTTGCCCTTGTACGCCTGTATTCTGTGTATTTTGTACATATTAGGTAGTTTTTTTTAAATAATATTTCTCTCTCTCTCTCTTTCTTTCTCTATTTTCACATACCACCTTAATAAGATGTGTATTCACGGTTGCATGTATAATTAGAGCGAGAACAGTTTAAATCTAGGGTTGGGAATTCAAAATTGGAAAAAATGGAAAATGATGAGCGAAGATATTTTTGGTAAGTATTTTTCACTTATTAACGAAGGATGTCTGTGTGATGTTCTGATGTTGTTCAAGTATAGAGACATTGCAGGGATTTCAGATTATATTTTACACAGACAAGTATTTCCATAGCACTGAAGAGGATTTTCAAGTGTTGCTCCGACTATTTTGAAGCATACTGAATATTTATAACGTCAGCAGTCAAGAATATATATATAAAATACATATGTGGACTCGTGGTATTCCCATATAATACAAGCATAATACAATATAATGTGTTGAGACATTCTATTTCTTTCTTTCTTTCTCTCTCTCTCTCTCTCTCTCACTCTCTCACTCAAAACTCCTGCAAGATATTAAATTAGGGGGGTGGAAAAAACAAAAGAAGTCGCAGAGCTGTTGAATAATAGAAAAGGAAAATGACATTACGTAGGCAAAAATCCTCATCATATTCAAGATTCTTTAGGTTAGATCTAAGATCTCGATAGTTGACTCGTCGTTCGTTGTTGACTGTCAGAGTTATAGTTTCAGAGTTGGAAATATTTTCCATGCATTTTTTTTCTCCAAAGGGAAAAGGAAAACAACTGCTGATTCTTTTGTTGGTTGTTAGTTACTCGTTAGGGATAATAAAGTCAAAGACAAATACAAAGTCAAAAGGTACATAGTCTTGTTTAAATGGCCACAAAAAGTAACTAAATTCCCTTTCTTCTCCTTTATTTTACCTGTTAAAGGATGAAAATCTTAGTTTTTTTTTTGCCCTTTCCATTTTGTATATGATGTAGTTGCTCGTAATCCACTATGTGGAAAAAATGTTGAGCTCTCGAGAGAATGTAGCCATCTGACATAATTCCTTTTAATGAGAATAATTGTACGTTCAAGTGACAAAAGTGAAGCCACGTTTTATGAGCTCGTTTGTGAATATTATTTGACTGTTCCATGTGGATGTAACTGTACTACTGTACAGACTACATTTGACTACCCACACTGTGCAGTGCACAGTGTCGATATAAACGACTGAATACACACACAAAACACTCGTCCAGTAGTGTGAAATATAAAGTACGCATACATGCTTTCATATAGTTATGCAAGAAGAAAAGCTTGGTAAAACAGCAAACAAATGTGTCATGTCGATAAATCAGCTTGTTAAATGGACATTGAGTCAAAGGGAAAAAGCGATTGACGATCCATGTCAATAATTTTTACAAGGAGGAGACTTTGATAAAAGTCAAATTTCATAAAAGATCTCCGACAATACTTCTTGCATGCATGACAAGTATACTGCATTCTGTCTATTCATATATTTCTTTACATAAATTGATAAATTATGAATTCCATTCAAGATGTAAATGCAATGTCTCGGTCATAGGCCATCTAAAATGAATACAATTAGTATTGCTACCACACTTACTGTTATTATTTGTCATGCAAATTCTACATATGTATACATATATACTATTATATACATCCATATTCTGTATTTTCATATATTCCTCTTGTAGCTGATCATTGACTTGGGAACTCATTCTTTATTCGTCTATTATATTTAATGTAATGGTTCAACTTTTTCTAATGATTTGATGGCTTTCCTTTTTAAAAAAGGCTTTTTTATCATTCAATAATAATCATACTTGCTTGCACTTATTGTTAGAGCGCTTGAAAGTCTACTCTTTTCTGAATTGTCACAATTCAACAAATATGTGTGTGTGTGTGTGTGAGTGTGCTTTGGGAGGGAAGGGGTAATAGAGTGAATAGACTAATACTCACACACGTGACAGCTCAGTATACATGGATTGGCAGGGCAATTGTAATAAAACTATTTATTTGGTATTTGCCCTATTGTTGACGTCATTCCCAGTCGTTTAAACTTTGAAACAATAATTTACAGTACATCGTAAATATTTTCAAAAGATTTCTTGTGTGCACGCACATGTACCCCTTGAATATATTCATCTTGTGCATATGCTGAGAGAGATTTGCTCTGATATCCCAGAGAGAAGAGTACAGATCAAGATATACATCGTAAAAATTCCAATTTGCCTATCGTTCGAACTTCGAACTTGGACTCGTCAATAAATTACTTGAAAACGTCTTAATATTCGTATGAATATACAATACGTACGATACATTTGCCTGTAAAGTGTAAATTGTAATTGTAAATACTTCCGCGGAGCTTGTTCAATTCTCTCATTTTGCTATCTTCCATTACTCTAAATGAAGTCCACACACAGTCGACGTTTTCAGAATCGACATTGACTCTCGCTGGCAGTATTTATATTTACGATACAATTTTACAAATTGGCTAAAAAACCTAAGCTCTATTTAAACTTTACATATAACGGGATTTCAATTTCAATTTGTACATATAAAGAGGATTTTCGTGCCTCTTTCTTGACTTTCTTCCTATATAAAATCTCGAGTTTTATGCTAAATGTGCATTGGAATATACAAAATAAACTCAGAGAGCTAATTGCACAATTAATAAGACATTGTTTAATTTTGAAGTCGCGTTTGCATGTAGTTTTTTGAGGCTTTGTTGAACATCTGGATTGTGGATTGCTCGAGAACAATGGAAATGGAAACCTGTACACACTGTATCTTTTGACAATGAAAGTAAGTACAATGTTTTTTAATGCGGATGATTGTGTACAAATATGAAATGGCCACTACTTCTATATAGAATTTCAGGTCCTTGTTAGACTCATAAATTACATAATGTAGGTGGATGAAGTAAACCACGATCAATTGCAAATCGGAAGTGTGGTGGAGATTTCATACAGGTTTCGTTTCCCTTATTGACAGGCGCTAAATGAATTATGAGCTTCAAATTCATTTTTCTTGTTTAACCTGTAGCTCTTTTTTCTTCCTCATGTACGATATGTAAAAAGTTCACAATGTACAAGTAGAGCCTGTTGTCGCAGACGCAAATATATATACTTTGCTAAAAGTAGATCAAACTGTCAGATAATTAGAAAACTAACTATAGTTTTCAGATCATTCTTAATTCTACATTCTATCATGTCCAATTTGCATATGCTAATGACCATGTAGTGAGATACATTTTGATTGTGTACAGTCAAGCTGGTGACCACTAACCTTCAACAGTTAAGAACTCTGAAAACAGAAGACGAGGAAAAGGATTTGATTTGAGACAGAGTGGGCTCATAGGAGAGAAGAGTTTGTTTTCTCATTCTGATTCTGATTCTGTTCAATTGGGAGATGATGTTAAATGTTGAATGTTAGTTGTTAGTTGTTGTGTTGACAATGCAATAATTCTTAATCAAGTTTGGGAGGGAGAGAGAAGGATGTGTGCAATACCAGATGTCTATTATCGATTGTCTCCATCTCCATCCAAACTTAGTAAAGGGCGTTTGACAGGAGGCCGGCTCAATTCTCAATTCCATATAGCGCACATATTCGGTGGAAAACTTTTGGCAGGGAATAATTTATTCTGACTCAAAGTCAAAGACGAGAGATGAAGACAGGCAAATATTCAGCAAGTTATTATCATGTGTATGTCCATGTCCATACCAAGTCGTCATATGTACGATCAAATCTTTTAAGGATAATAAATAAATAATTGGTACACGTAAATAAATATTGTTTGAAAAAAAAAAATATATATATATATGAAAAAATGAAGAAAATGAGCCATCTCATTCAACTCATCGTTCCTCGTTCATCATTCCTTCGTTAGCGACGACTGTATATAAATATAAATATAAATATAAGTACAAAGTGTATGTACATAAATACCCCTTTTGCTTGCATTACTTTGTGTATATGCACATCCTTGATGGGAAATCCACGGTTGTCTATTTGAATTTAGTTCTGATCATCATCGTCATTATATTTAGTATACATAATGCAATATCATATTATTATCATTGTATTTATGGTACATACATTTACAGGAAACCTCATGAATAAAATATTGTATGCGTATATATATCTGTATATATATGCATTGTGCAGAGATGTCTACATTATATTTTACTTATAAATACATTATATATTACATTGGAGTTCAGAGAAATAGCGACTGTTTGATTGCATTGGTTATTGTTATCATAATAATTTATGTAGGTAAGACTGATGAGGAGTCGGCGGACTTACATACACAAATACACATACACAACCGTCCGATGCTCAATACTTGGAAAACTTTGCACATGGTTCAATTTCAATTCATATGACGATCCAATAGGGTGAGAGAGAAAGAGAGAGAGAGAGAATCAAAAACCCATATAAAAGAACATCTATACCTGACTTGATTACAGGTAGGGTTTTGTTTTGTTTCTTCAAGAGCATAGTGTTATTGTTGTTATCATTATGTATTCAACTGGAAGAATCGTGAACGTGGGGTGAGCGATCTCCTTTATGTGTACGATGAAGAGTTTACACTTTACACACACTACAGATAGGTATATATTACACACGACACGACATACACAAAAGGGTTTCTCTCTCTGTCTCTGTCTCTTTCACTCCACTGTCTGTAGTTTGTATGTATTGTATATTTGTAGTGTAGACTTGTAGAGCTTAAGGGGTGGGTAATTTAACTCGTTCAACGTTACTTTTAAATCCTCACAAGACGAAGAAGTCGTACAAGAGTTGATAAGAGAGTAGAGTAACCCTCGCTTCTGGAGGGGTAGCATTTGATGAAACTTTTTTTAACGTGAAATCATTGAAACTGACGTCCAGCTTGTTAGTCACCTGGGCTATATAGAAGAGATCAGAGAACAGTTTTCAATCTCTCTCTCTCTTAAACACAATCACGCATATACATGATATAGTATATGTCTATACATTCAAATCCCAAATCCACATGGTGAATCTGATAACACTTTGTTATCTATGTGAGACTTGACATTTGACAGCCTGCCCTTTGGCTTGTACTTTTACATAGAAACACTGTGTATGTAGTGATTACGGTTGGGCAAGTTGCAAGTTCCTTCCTTCCTTCGTTCGTGTGCTCTAATATAGGTATATATTTACTGCTCAAGAAAAAAACCTATCAATTTATTTTTGTGGTTTAATCATGTCTCAAGTATGTGTCTCTCAACTATGTTATTTAAACTACTCTGAGTCTTTTTTCACCAGATGAAAAGGATTGACATACGTATTTCATTAATCTCAAGATTTGTGCGAGCACAACATACAGATACAAGAGTCAGTACCATGTATTCATATTCATTTTGAGTGAGTGTGATTGTATGAGTCTGTAGCAACAGATTTTGAATGGAAAGTTAAAAAGTTGGGAAAAGTGAAGAATCTTCTCACGTGTGTGTTTCTGTATTTTTTAATGCTTTTTACATCATTTTGTTCTGTGTTTTCTCTCTGTGTACTTCGTGTGTGAGTGTAAGTGTAAATAAGTATGTGCGTGTAGTACACACTGTGTACTGTGTTAAGTAGTAGGGACATTCAACAGTTTCCAGTGTTGAGTTTATGAGATATTTTAAAGTCAAACGGAAAAACAAAATATAATTTACAAGCATTCAAAAAAATCTTTATGGGTTTTTCATTGAGTCTCTTAAAATTATATATTATAAAATAGTTCTTTTGGTTTGAGATTGGCCATAAAATAAAATAAAGCGATCAAGATAACATGAAAGCAGAATAGAAACAAACAAATAAACAAAAGGGAACAAGGGAAAAAACCTTACAAGCTTAAAAAAAATGTGTACAATGGTACAGGATGCAGTTTAGAGTTTGTGATAATATTTTGTACAAGTTTTTCAGTTCCAACTCTCGTTGTTTAATAGTGTATACAAATGTCAAGTTTTTATTTTGCAGTATATGATGTAGTTCACTTTCATTTTTTGAAGGAAAGCGTGAGAATATACAGAAAACTCAACGAATGTCTCCATTTCCCATAGTAAAGATATACTACAATAAATTAATAATGATAAATATTTAATAATACACACGTACAAGCTTAGTGTGTGTGTGTGTCTAACTTATTTGCTCATACATTTTATCTACTGTGTTGGAGGCTAGTTATTTAGTTTTGATCTGAGCATAAACTGACCTGGGCTTGAAATCGAAATCCTCACATTTATTCATTTATTTATTTAGTGATTCATACAATTTCCAATAAAAATCTCAATTTGAATTGTGTTTGGTATTTTTTAATCGACTGGATAGGCATTGTGTAAGTGGGAAAAATATTAAAAATAAGATCAGATACACACACGAGTGCAGTGTGGATGTGTAGTTTGTGTAGTGACAGACTATAATAATATAATAAATACACGAGTACAAATAGGAAAAAAAGCTCAAGGCCTTTTCCATGCACATGCAAGGCAAATGGGTTAATAAAAAGCTCGAGAGCATTTATTTGACTATTGGCTCAAGGTACATGAAATGAACACAGAAAAAAAAACTATACTTATACTTACTACATTACATGTGTGCATGTTTTTCTGGTGCGTTTGGGAAAAGCAAGGGAATCGGAATTGGAAGTCTAGTTTGAGTTTGAGAAGAACAAACGGTGTGATGAGTGAGAGGGATTACGAGGAAGAATATATTTAATACCATTCGATATTATTCCGTATTCCGTATGTACTCGTAATAAATAAGTAATAAGTAAGTACATGAGTCTGAACGGTCGGAATAATAATTTGAAATGGATTTTTTTATTTTCTGGACCTGTCCTGACAACAACGACTTGAACAAAGTTCATTCTTTCATGTTTATCTGGCGGTGTTTATCTGGCGGTGTTTGTCTGACACATCAAAGTGAAAAGTGAATCCATTCTCAATTCAAGTCTCAACCGTGTATAAGGTTTTACAAGATTCTCCGCCTGCCTCCACTCTTCAAAGAATTCTTTCTTTCCCCCATTGTTGCTATTGTGTGAATGTGTGCTTGTGTTGTAGTTGATAGCTCGTCTTCGTCCTCGTCTACGGAAGTTATCTATCATTAGTCATCACGAACCGAAAAGTTAAAAACAATATACTGATAAAAGTTGAGAGGAATTACATTATTATTATTATTATTATTATTATTATTATTATAGGAAACTTTTGTGAGTACTCTCAAATCTGATCGTCAGTGTGGATATTGATGACAGATTCTCCATGTGCAGTTGCTAATAATTAATACTCATCTCTCAAAATATGTTCCTTTTCCTTTCGTTTATCAAGTGAAGTGAAGTATATGAGTGACTCCGCCAGAATAGGGACAATTTACGTAAAACACTCTTTTGCATATTGATGGACAACAGAACATGGAGAATATTTTAGGATAAGTTTAAACCTTTTTTACTGGAAAAAAGTAATTTAAGACCTTTGTTAAACTTCTCCAAAAATTCTAAATTAAAGTAAACCCATGATTTGTGGAATTTGAATTTAATTACAATCATTGAGAAACGTATTTACGCGCCAAACAGCCGAAAATATTCAAGGCGCTATAACTCTAAAACTAGTTATACGTAAATTGCCCCTTTTCTTACGGTCCGCTCCATATTCGTTTCATCAGTTCATTATACATGAACATGAATGTAGTCTGCTCACAAAGTTGGAAAGTTGGAAGTACATGCGTACATGAAATATGTGGATGATGATGTTAGATCATAAAATAATATCATTTAAAACTGTGTCAGTTCTATATATTTCCACTCTAATTATGACAACTCATACTTATATCTGTATATGAGTGCATCTTCCAGTTGTTCTCAGTTCTCACATACAATATGCAGTAAAGGGATGATATATCTATATATGGATGGGGAAAAACATGAGTTGCATCTGAATAGGTCAATCTTGAGTTGACTCTTCTTACAGTATATTGGACAAGTTTCATGTGTGCCTCATTCCTCCATTTGGATTTGATGAGAATGAAAGATAATACGAATGCGCTTTAATTACATACATTAGACGTTAGGCATATTGCATTAAATTAAACGCCATTCATCATTTCTTCTCATCTCTGACGATTAACATTCACATTTCTATCTGTCTCTACAATCTTCACACACGTACACATTATTACATACACAAACTCAATGACGCTGTCATTACCATACAAAACGAACGTACACTAAACATTCTGTTCTATATACATTGTTTTTGTTTTGAAAATCTAAAGTTTAAACAAATCGTCGAGTAATATAAAGTAAAATTAAGAGTATGCGGCTGCTGCAGTACAGAGAGCAAGTACAAGTAGTGCAAACTTTGAATTTCCATTGAATTCTATAATAATCCTAACTGTCAACATTATGGGTTTTCAACCATTGGGACTGGTTTCTCAACTCAAAGGGCTTTTCAAAAAATCCAAATCAACTCTAACATTAAATGGTAAGAAATAAGGAATCCATGGAGAAATTCATTCAAATTCATATCATTTTTATTTACAATATATACAAAATTAAATGTTAAAATGTGTGTGTATCATGTTAAACACGTGTTACTCGGTGTCGTACACACACAGTCAAGGGGAAGTAAAAAGGAAATAATAAAAAATAGGTATATACAGTTGAAAAAAAATAAGACCGAATAAGGTTTGTGGGAATTCCGGATGCTGACATTGTCGGTATTCAGTATATTCATGTTGTAATAATAATAATGAGCTCGGGTAGTAAAACACCATGACATGGCATGGCAGTACCCGATTCAAGTCCCTCTCTCTCTTTCTCTTTCTGTCTATTTCTCTGCCTGTGAGGGCACTTAAAACAACCAGGGGAATGTATATATACAAACACTTTTCTTGTCTTTACAAAAGAATCACAACAGCATCCTCATGAACTGCTCTATAATTTAACCATCTGGTGCCTGTAATTTTCTCATACACATGCTCTCCAGTATATATTCCCTATTCTCTCATCATCATCATCATCATCACCATTGTAGTTCATAGTTGTACACAGACAATATATACATATATATCTTATATATATTTCTTCTGATTTTTTATCTTCTTGTTTTTGTCTCGAGTGCATTAGCTTATCTTTAAATCCAAACTGTATACACACGAAATCAAATTTTATTTCAACATTCAATGAATTCCCTACATTCTAAAATTATTTAAAGTGGTTTTATTGTCGGGGGGATTTGTACACTGGACATTCGGTCAGTCTTCGTCTTCGTCATTTCTTCTTCTTCCAAGTTAATAATTTCTTTTTTGTCTGGACATGGATACAGAAAATTGATAGAGACGGGCGGAACTATTAAATCTAGAGTAGATTGTGTAAGTATGAAAATATCAGTTGAATTATCCATTAGAAAATAGAAAATGATGATGATGATGATGATGATGATGATGGTTTCATTTTGCCAGACGTTGGTGTGTAGTTGTGTATACATTGTGTAGGTACTAATTGTTTTCCTTAAGGCTATGTATATTAAATCAAAGAGCCGCATCCACCAACGTGTTGTTGACTAAATTGCTACTGAATACAGTGAATACTGAATCCCATGGTATGGAATAGAAACCGAACGGCCGAAAGTTGAGTTAAAGTGTTCAACCACCAATAATTTCCAGTGTAAAATGTACGTACATTCCATATATTTATGCATAGAGAAGATGGAAGTTGTCTATCTCTACAGGGAATTTAATGTGTGTATTATGCAATGTGCTGCTGGTTTTTGTGTGGCCTTTTCCGAGTTCCTTCCACGTGAACGAACACACAGTGCACAATGTGTCAGAGCATGAAGACACTGACTACATCTTCAGAAATTTCTACCCTCACTTTTCTTGAAGACTGAGTGAGTGAGAGGGCTGGAAGTTATTACGAGGGAATAAAACATATATAAAATATATATTATGCGCTCATACGTTTGGAAACCTGGAGAGAGAGAGAGAGGAAGGAGAGGGAAGCTACTTACTTCATTGTAATATTATGTTGAGATTTTTATGCGGTTGTCTATACATATGGGCTGGGAATTAGAAAGGTTCTCGGGTTTATCTTGAGGGTGTTCAGTTTTACAGTGGGATTATCTGTACACGTATGGAAATGAAAATGGAAACGGCAACATATGTGTGGAAAGAAAAAGAATGCTTCCAACATGTTTCATCCCTTGTTTCATAACTTTTACGATGCAGATTGAACGTGTATTTCCTGTGATGATGATGATGATGATCGTCATGATGAGACTTGTAGTCACGTTTATGTTAAAATTTCAAAATCAAATGCTTAAAATACGAAATCAGAGAGAAGGAGGGAGAATTCGGAATCCAAGTCAAAAGTCCAATGGATATAGGAAAACAGACGTTATTTTATTCAATAGAAGGATGATTGTTCATGTATTCATGTCAGTATAAGGCATTACAGCTTTTCCTCCTGGACCCCTCAAAAAAAAAAACGTTCAACTTTTTGTAGAAAAAATGTATAGGAAAAAATGATCCAGGCTTTCAACGGTTCGATGCCTTTTTTTATCAGTTATCAGTGTTGGAAATTCCAACACTGGAAACAATTTTAATTGGGCCAATTTTTTCTTCCTTCATCCGAATTAAAATCTTTTACGGTATATAAACTTGATATTTCGTCAGAATTTTTTAGTCTAGAGCAGAGGTAGGAAATTTTTAATTGCGTGTGTTCTTAAAAGGTGAATCGAAATATGTAAAAAATTGAAATTGAAAATAATCATTGTGTTTGTTGTTGTTGTTGTTGTATTTAATAGAGAGTAGTGTGGATGGGTCGGGTGGAGAGGAGTCATGTTTAGAGTGTAATCAAGTGTATAACATGGGGAAGAAACGGAAACTCATCGACGTTTGTGGCCATCATAGATGTTTTACATGCATCACTCAGAATGACAATTGCCGGATATGTGGACAAGATCCTCCTCAGCAACCAGCCAAAAAATCTCTTCCTTTCCGTCAGAAATATTTTGTAGATTCTCCAGTTCCTATACAACGCTCGCTCGGGAAATCCAATGGGCTTTATTCCTATGGAAAGGTGATCTCAACCTATAAAAAAAACTTGTCTTTTCGTCTTCTTTTCGTAAATCTTAAATTGTAATATTTACTCATTAATTTCGTATTTGTAACCGCCAATTTCATGTCTATAGAATAAGTCAGGGACGCCTTCAGTAGTTTCATCACTTTACGGCAGCCCGAGACCATTCAGACTCACATCCCTTACTCGAGGGAAAGTGTCACCAGTTTTACAAGAGAATGAGATTTGTGGTGGGAAAACACCAAAGAACTTATTAGGAAGAAAATCCGTCCTCACCATCAGCCGTATCCAAGAAAATGAAATTAATTCTCCTTTATCGGGTAAAAGTTAGTTTGTTCGCATTTTTCCTTTTTTAATATATACAGATACATACGGGGATGCATTCTCTCAAAATTTGAAACTTGTTTATGTTCTCTGTCATTCACACATTCAATGTACATACAGATGCTTGTTGTCTTTGTACTAATGTAACGATGATTGAATATTGAATAGAGTACGATGAAGGATTTGAAGATATTCGAAAATGCAAGTCGTCATTTGGTAGTGGGAATTCAAGTACGTACAGCCGACTAGAACGTTACTTGTCCAAGCGGATCCTCTCAGGGAAAAGTCCAAATAGAATGGGCCGGAGTTCTCAATTACACACTTCATGCTCATCCTTGGCTTCATCTGTAGGAAGTGTCACTCCAAGTGAACATACAAACACTTTCTTGTCTACATCTCGAGGTGAGAGAGAGAGAGAGAGAAATCATTAATTTTTTAAATACATTTATTGTTAGGATGTAACAATATGCAATAACGAGGAAATCGTATATTTTTTGAATCTTGAACAGCTTCCTATGAAACAACGCCTTTGGTCCATCATCGAGTGAATGGAGGAATTTCCGCCAACGGTTCTGGCCCATCCATTTCAAGTAAAAGTCCAATAAATGAAATCCGTCATCTGTCATATCCTCATCGACCACCAGGTAAATTTATTCAATCGTAAAAATCATAAATACATATGTAATTATATCTGAATGTACTAAAAACTAAAATATTCGATCATGCAAAATCAAATGAAAAAGGAAGAATTTTAATCATTCAATACTGTTTGCATTGTTGAGCAGTTCGTTACCCATCCTGCGCTCGTCAGGAACAATTACCATTGAAGCCATTGTTCTTTGAAGTGCCAACGCAGGAGGAGGATGGAGTTTTCATTGGACGTCAATCCATTTTCCATGAGATGGAAATGTTATTTGGGAGTGAGATCAATTCCAATCGTGGGATAATTATTAGTGGGAAGGCGGGATCCGGGAAATCCAGTATTCTCCTTCAACTTGTTGAGCACAGCTGCTTTGGACGACTTCGTAATTTAGATTTGGATTTACGATACGTGTCCGGACGAACTTCCTACGAAGATGATTTATCTTATTCCTACCCAGAGTCGATTCGCTCTCTTGCCTCACATATTGTCGCCTATCAGTTTTGTCAAGTATGTGCCATTCGAATTCCTTCCAACCATTACACTTGACTGTGTATATAATCTATAATGAAGAGGAAATTTCAATATTTTAAAATAGAGAGTCTCCTGGCTCGCATATGTATCTGTACTCATAATCACAAAATCACGACCCCACTTTCTCACACACACTGATTACTGATGCTAAAAATATATATATGTATATATGTTTTCAATATTTTTAAGGTGGAAAACAACATTTCATGTTTGGTTCCCGAGTTTCTTCATTCAATTGCTGCTCAACTTTGTCAAGCTCCACAGCTATCAGCATATCGAGAGTATTTATTTGAGATGCCAAGTTGTCAGGTATAAATTACCATAATAAGACTCCATGAGTCATTTTATGCTCATGCAAATGAGCAATAATGTGTGTGCGAGTGTGTCATAAATAACACATGTGACAAAATCCACAATTTTTCATCCAAATTGTATGTTTATAATTTGTTTGGGGATGATTTTCTCAGAATTATTTATCGAAAGCTGAATGCCTGAGGAATCCAACGGAGGCACTGATGAAAGGGATTCTGGAGCCATTAAATCACTTGTACAAAATCAATAAGATTTCAAATGACTTTCTCATGATTGTCATTGACTCGGTTTGTGAAGCGGAATTTCATCGTTCAGACAATGGGGACACGATTGCTTCTTTCTTGTCCAAGAATATTTTAAAATTCCCATGTTGGTTGAAAGTCATCATTACAATTCGATCTCAGCATCAGTCCATCGCCTCTTTAATTCCCTTCTATCGCATCAAGTGAGTTCAAACTAAATATATAATATAAAATCATAAATATTTATATTATTCTTTTGCACAATATATCGTATATATGTATAATTGTTTAATTTTTCACATATGATTTGTAATTTTCTAGATTGGATGAGAACGAAGATGGAGTTGCTCAAGATTTATTTGACTACATAACTTACAGAGTGAAAAAGAATTCTGTTCGGAAAAATCTATCATGTGGCTCGAAGAATGATTCAGCTCAGTTTGCATTTGTGAAGCGACTCATTAAGCTCGCAGCCGGGAATTATTTGTTTGCTAAACTCACATTAGACATGATTGAAGATAATCGTTTGCACATCAAGTCATCCGATTTCAAGGTATATACTTTACCACCATGCAGTTATTCTTCCATTTTTATAAATTGTGTTTGGTTTGTACAGATACACAACTGAAAAACTCTCATTTTTTGTCATTTTCATTTCAGGAATTACCCAAAACATTATCGGAAGTCTTCCTCAAGTTGTGTAACAGTCTTTTCCCCACAGAGGAATCATTCTCAAAAGTAGCTTCAATATTTTCCGTCTGCTTGGCCGCTTTGAATCCTCTCACACTTTTGGAGATCTACCATTCAGTTAATTGTCTGAATTCCACGGAGCAAATGCCATGGGAGAGCTTTATAGAACTTTTTAAGGTGAATTTTTCCACGTACCTATTATTTAAATGTGTATATATGTAAAGTAAATACATAATATATTAACTATTAGTTAAATTACAGATATACCGGTGAAATTTCAACAACATGTTTTTATTCTCTCTCTATATATAGGGATGCTCCAAGCTTTTACTCAAACGATCGGATGGAACTCACATGATGTTACATTCGAGCTTTCGGGATTGGTTGCTTCAAAGGGAAGATTCGGAGAACGAAAAGTTTTTTTGTGACTTGAGGTAACGTAAGATAACTGTAATATTTCTGTTTGTATAGGTTTGTACTATCAAAAGGCAAAATAGATTTCATAGAATTTTAAAATGTTTTTATGAGAGACTTAAAAACGTGTTGTATGTGAATTAACAATTTACTAAATAAATAGGATTGGACATGCTGCTATTGCATTAAGATTCTCAAGGATTGAAGCTCCTCTAAATGAATCCAAAACCTTGGAGTTGGGTCATCACATCTTGAAAGCACATATCTACAAGAATATGCCATCATCAAAAATGTCAGCTCCACCGAGGGATTTACAAGCTCTCTGGCTGGCCAACTGTAGTCAAGATCTGACCATGACATTGGCGTCTCCAACAAATATTTATTACCCAAATGTCAAGGTATGTATATATACTTTTCGTTTTTAGTTTACATATCGTATATACTTGGATTTCATTCTGATATTCTGTTTATTTTTATCCTCTTTTTTTTATTTTACGACAACTCTGCACACACGTGGGTGTGCCATTTACGAGTAACTGTTTAATTTGAATTTGGGAAATGACGCATACATGCTTTCCATGTATCGTATCAATTCAGTACTGCCTATCAAATCTGACAATTTCACACAAGTTTTCAATCAACGTCATATTTTACTTTTTCATGCCAGATAATCCAAAGTACTACTTATGTACTGCTTAGAAACTGAGTAAAACTTCAAATGAATTGAGATTGATGAAACTTATCGTTAGGACCTCAAGACTTCTTTCAATTTGATTATGAGTGTCTGGAAAAGAAATCCCGGTGAGTGACACCTGAGTAGTCTCACCATGCCATATTTTATTCTCTCCAGAATCACGCACTTGTCAAGTGTGAAGGAAGCAGCAAAAACGCAGCATCACAAAAGTACAGGTGCAAATACGAAAAACCCGAATCCCGAGTTACCAACTCACTTCATTGCTTTCTCTTATACATATTTACTTTTGAGAAAATCTCCATTTAGAAATATAGAAATTTTGTTTTTCACACAGACAGTTGTTGAATGGAGAAATTGAATGTCGACAAATGCGATCAAAACTATTTTCACATTGCTTTGAACAATTTCTTCTCTTCTTATTTCACAATTTCGCTGTTCGTTTTAATACAGTTGACAGGTTCTCTCTCTCTCTCTCAACTCTCTCTCATTTGCACATGAACACGAACTATAAACTTTCACATCTTTTGATTAGTTTTCCAGAAAATCCTCCCTGCAGCTACAAATATTTCATATACATACATTCGATGTTTTGAATTTTTACAATAATACTAATAATAATATTAAATTGTGTAGTATTCTACTCTCGCCCTTGAGGAGCGTGAACTCAAAAATCAGTAAACTCCCAGGTTCAATGACTCGTGCATAAAATATATTTACAAGATGTATTACGTAGTTATGTATCTTACATACATATAGTTGAATTCACAATTCCAAGAAAACTCATTTCATTTTTCCTTCATTGGCGAAAATTGGGATTTTTTACACTGAAAACATGCATGAAAATAAAACGATTTCAGTACCTAAAATTACATAGTCATCACGTTCGTATTCTGTTTGAATCAAATAGGTTTCCAGATTGTTGCTTTTGGCTGGAGCGAATCCAAATGTAAGGACTTTTTCTACCTCTGTATATTTGACATTCATGTACATATTTGATTTATTTTTATTTTATTCAAATTAAAGTATCATGTATATTTCGTTTAATTCTATGGAATTGAAAAGGTCATATATGGAATAATCCAGAGTAATGATTGAATAAATATGTATGTAGGAAGCACAATGGAGGAATGCGCCTTTACTTGGGATTTGTGCTGGGGAAGGTCTCGCGGAAATGGTTTCACTGCTATTAGAATTTGGAGCCAATATCAATGGAGTGGATGAAGACGGGAACTCTGCTTTGCATATCGCATCAGAGAATGGACAATTGGAAATGGTTCAACTGTTGATGGAGCAGGGTGCTCTAATCTCTCAAGTCAATCACGACGACGAATGTGCATTAGTCAAAGCAGCCGTGAGTAATCGATTGACCGTCCTTTCTTTCTTACTCCATCAAAATTGGGAAGAAGTCAGTTCCTCCAAATGTCTAACCGTGACTGAAGCGAGTCAACATGCTCTAGTGGCAGCCTCTGCATATGGACATGTGGATATTGTCCAACATTTAATTCAAGAAATGAATGCACCCGTGAACTGCCCGGATACTTTGTATGGGGAAAATCCTCTATGTGCTTCCTGTGCAAATGGAAGGGAGAACGTCGTTCAACTTTTACTCGAACATGGAGCCAGTATCAATGCTGTCAATATGAGAGACTGTCCCCCTTTAATCCTCGCAGGTGCATATATACATAATATATTCCACATCGACACATATCCATACGAATCTACTTTAATGAAATATAGTACTTATGAGGGGAATTTATGCAAAAAATTATATATACAGCTGGTGGAGGTCACTCGTCCATTATGAAAAGACTTTTAGGAGAAGGTGCACCCGTCAATCGGTTGGACTCGAGTAAACGAACAGCATTAATTGTGGCAGCCAAGGAAGGGCATGTGGATGCCGTGAATTTACTTTTGGATTCCGGAGCTGACGTAAATCTAGCAGATAAAGATGGCTTGTCCGCTCTCTCATGGGCATCACTCCGAGGTCATTTGACTGTCGTCGAGTCTCTACTCGCACTAGATGTGGATGTAAATCATGCGGATATTTCAGGGAGGAATCCCCTTGACCTCGCATCCTATTGCGGCAGTGAAAAAATAACTCAGGTCAGTTCTTCACTTTTCAATGCCGTATATTATAGATATGTACTTATGGCTAATGTATGTAGTAAGTTGTTTTATTTCACGTTGCACTTTATTAAATTATAGATGACTTTTGATATTTGAGGGAAAAGGCATGATAAATTTCAATTTGTATTAAAAAGGATGGGGAAAATAGAGAGAAAAAGAAATTGAAAGAAAAATATAAAGCATATGTGTGTGTGTGTGTTTTGATTTTCCAAATGGGATTCTTGTTTGGTTTGTAAAAAACAACAGTAACAACAACAACTTCAACAAAAATGTGTGTTTTTATTTGCAGCTTCTACTAGATCGAGGAGCTTTATTAGAGCATGTGGACTTACAAGGCGCAAGGCCATTGGATAGAGCAGTTGGATGTGGTCATAGGGAAGTTGTTCAGTTGTTTCTGAAACGTGGTGCTAAATTGGGTCCGGCTACATGGACAATGGCTACTGGGAAGCCAAGTATCATGTAAGTAAGATACATACATAGTAACATATGATATATAAGAACCGGAAAAGGCGTCAGTCCGCTCTTTTTGTTTTCCCTTCCTGATGAAATATGAATGGGAAAGTGAGCTCATATATATGTATTATTAATGTGTGTTTCCCTCCTCCAACCTCCTCTCCATTTCTCCATCGTTTCTTTTCTATATATATCTATATTATGATGTGTGTTTGTGTGTGTGTACAGTCTGGCTCTACTAAATAAGCTGTTGGAGGATGGGAATGTACTGTATAGAAAAGGTCAGTTAAAAGATGCTGTTTATCGCTATCAGTATGCTGTGAGGAAAATCCCTGTGAATGAATACGATGAGGATATGCAAACCACATTTGATGAGATAAAAATGACTTTTATGCTCCAACTGAGTCGTTGTAAAAGGAAGATGGATGTAAGCATAAAAATGAATTTATATGCCTCTAATGATGGCAGAGCTTTTAGTAAAAAAACATACTTTATTTCTCGCTCTCTTCAGTACTTCATCCATGCCCTTTTGCCCAAACACACCACACACACACCAACACAACATACATTTATATTTTTTCTTATTTAGGAGGAGGAGGAAGCCATACATTTGGCGACTGAGGTTATCAAAATGCAACCAAATTCAGCCAAAGCCTACCAAGTGAGAGCCAAAGCGTACCAAGCCATAAAGTAAGATTTACCAAACCAACCAGAGAGAGGTGTTTTGAAAACTCACACAAAATAATATAAAGTACAAACAGAGAGAGACAACACACTCTCCCTCTCACACCCATTCACAATTCACACATACACATTTTCTCTCATGAAAGTTTCCACTATGTATGTATATAGAAAGAGAAAAGTAAATGGAAAAGTGAGTGACGCTCAATGATATAATTAATTTAGAGAGATCACAGAAGCGAGCAATGATGTGGGGAAAGCATTGGAACTTGTGGGTCACAATTCCGAACTCCGAAGACAACTTTTTCGACTCAAGGAAGAATTGACTCGTGAGTCTCGAAATGAAACACGGAACATGTCTCCACGTTTTTAGGCGATCTCTCACATCCTCGGATCCCTTCAGTTTTCAACTCTCTCTTCACTCTTACTTATCCAATATGTACTGTCACACCACACACATCTCTCTCCCCCTCTCTCTCTCTCTCTTTGATGGAAGGTCTTCTCTCCGTCTCTACTTTTCCACCACCAAAACTAAAGGTATATCTCTGTAGAGACCTAGGAAATGTAGTCTCATTTTCTTTACCATACCAAAAAATATCCAAAGAATTCACAGAATCTACAACTTTGAAGGGTGAATTATACAATGGAACAAACAAAACTATCTGTATATGGTAAGTCAACGAGAAATTATATTGAAAAAGAGTAAGCAAATAAAATAAATGGAGAGAAACAAACAAAAAGTGGGTGGATAGTTTTTTGCGCATCACAAACTATGTACAACAGGAGAAAAAAAACAATTGTAACTTTTCTTGTAGATTCACAGGTTCAAGGCTGACAAAAACATGATAGAAATCATGTGTGTATATGAATTTCAGAACTTTGCCTTTGCTAACCTTTTGGAAATTGACAATAAAAATGTAATGTTAGGGTCACTAAAGTCTCCTTTTAAAAAGTTTCTATATGGGGGCACTACAAATAAAGTTTCCAGAGCGTCTATATAAATCAAATTAATAATTGACTAATTATAGTCACATTGACAAATGCAGTGGTTTTTTGTACTGTAGAGGATTGTGTGTAACGTACATATGCTATAGAATATATAGACGTGTGTAGTTTTTTTTACTTACGGCGTTACGGGTACGGAAGGAGAAGAATTTCCATATCTCGAATCTATATACCTTATCAAAAAAAAAATGCCTAAACAATTAGAAATTTTGAATTTTGAAAAAGTACCTAAGTTTTGAACGAAAACGTATTGTTTTGTTGTATCCTATGAAATTCAAATTAGAGAACCTTTGACGTTTAAAAAGTACCTTGATTTTTTTCCACCCTAAGAAACACTTTAAGTAATTTATAGTAATGTATTGTCAAGTATATAAAATTAACCTAATATTAGCTAGGTAGCAATTATTTTATGCAAATAAATATAGATATAAACATTTATAGATTGTGCATGCAGTTGTGTGTGAAATACTTATAAAGATACATACATATATAAAAAATATAGCTTTAAACTATTTACATACAATATAATCGTCATTGCATTTCCAAAATTCTACCAATAATTAATTATTGTGCCATTCCGAAGTTGGCAAGACATTAACTAATAGAGAGAGTTTAGTACGTAAGAAAGATTTTTTGATGGTGTAATTTTTTGCATACAAAAACTAAGTATTTATTTAATAATATTAATAATTTTTTTATATTCTATATTCTGTATAAGTAATTCCAAAATTGAACTTTTTTTACCCTTGGTCTGAGACTAGAAGGTTTTTTTGGCATATATAAATAATTACTACATTAAAAATACTATCGAAGATGACGTCAAGTTTTTTCCGAGCAAGTAAATAGAAACTTTCTCCAACGTTCCTCTCCATTTTTTCACCCTTTCTCTCTCTCTCTCTCTCTTTCTCTCTGTCGTGTAAAATTCAAAACCATAAAAGACTTTCTCTTTGACTTGCTCGGTCATATTCTCTCTCGTCACTTCATAGTCACTCGTTGGTTGTGTATTTTGGCCAAAAACCCTCAAAGACTGAATTTATCCTCTCTTTTTCTCTCAATGGAAAAGTCTGCGGAAAATCACTTGAGATCACTTGACTCATATATTGACTCTCAAGACGTCATTATTTTCCACTATTGTATTTTATTATAATCACATGCATGAAATGAGTGAAAATTAATCTATATAATCGAATATGTATATATATATATATAATATAATATATTATTTTATTAAAATCTAAGATATATTTATACAAGTACACTAATTAAGGAATGGCCATTATTATTATCACTATATTATTACATATGTGCGTGTGACATAGACTACTTTAAAAGCTTAAAAACCAAGTCAGTTATATTTCCAGTAAATACTACCTGATTGGATCATGTAATTCGTTATAAACTTATGAATAACAATGAACACACACTATATGCACTCATTGTCATGAAAAAAATGACCCATTTCAAAAGTATTATCATCAAAAACTCAAAGAGTGTCCATATGAATGCTTTCCTACGGCAAAAGCATACATACCTATATTCGAGTTTTATAGCCTTTTCTCGTCAACGAGAAGGAACACATAAAACTGTTGATGTTGTATTCTGAGGGTAAAATAATACGGAATAACATAAAATATGAATTTCCACGTACATGAAGAACACGGCTAGTAACGAGTGTCTCGCAATCAGTCGTGGATTCAGACTTGTGTACAGTAATATATAAATTTCTAATAACCATTTCCCTGCGTATGAGAAATTCAATTTACTTATAACTCGGTAGTATGTTTAGTTCTATGTAGTTTTAGTTATGTTAGTTCTAGGAATACAAATGAAAACTATCTTTGTGTCGCTTTATTAACTAGCTTAATCATTTAAGATACGTTGTAGAATAAAGGAAATGAAAGACTGTTAATGAATAGATATGGACCTACCATATTCATCTGCATGTTGTTTGACTCTACATAATAATCATTATTATCATTGTTATTATTATTGTTTGAGATTTAAATTTAAGAGATTGTTTGTTTTGCAGTAACTGATGAAAAACACGTCAGTCATCCGAATCTGACGATTATTTTGTGCAGAAATTCTTGGGACAATGCCCAATCACACTTTTTTTTGTTATCATCAGTAAATATTATGTATTTAATTATAGTCATTATTATTGACATCCCACAGTCTGTATGTCTGTCACACCATATTATACGTATTACTTATTTAATAATCTAGATAATACCCAAGAATAAGTTGCTTTTTATGGCTATTAAGAACTAGTTCCTGGAGCAATCTTTTGTTCGAGCTTGACGACGTATAGTATCATGCTCATGATGTGTTCCTCTGGTTTTTGGGTGATTTTGATACGACAATGATTGCAAAGTACGAACGACAGCACAGCACAGCACACAAAAATGACTAACAAACATTAGAAATGTAGCAAGTATTTATTATTAAGGTTTATTTTTAGATGTGTATGTATTTAGTTGCTGCATGGAACATGAAATTTATAGGTACATTACATAGTAGTGTGTGTGTGTGTGTGTGAATTGAGAAGATCATCATACATTTGCTCATTTTGCTCATTATACCCAATGACAGTGTTGACTCTTCTCTATAATATCGTACTTAAAGCTGTATTAATAAAGTTGAAAGAACAACTGATATAAAACAAAACTTTTTGCATTTCCTTTCGTTATACAAATTATTATCAAGTTTCATAGAAATGAGAAAGTCGTGAAAGCTGGACTGTGAAAGGGGGTAGGTAATAATAATTATTACTACTCCATATTCTGTTGATGAGCAGTAGTAACCTTTTTGTAAAGCATAAAACATAAATGTATTCCTATATGACACAATGTGCGCGCGTAAAACTCTTTGCTCTGTCACTGTCATATCCCACGAAATTGTCATCAAGATACGAAATCATGTATACCTAATCCTCAACATTGACAATTCGACTTCGTTGTCTAGTTTTGTTCTGCGTACACAATAAAAAATCTTCTCATACAGCCAACACAAATATGTAGAAATGCCATGCCAAGAGGACTCTCTCATCTATTCATACACCAGTCACCAGTCACCATTGTGCATTTTAAATCTTTTTGTTTCGACGGAGAGAAACAAGAAACGGAAGCATCTCCATCCGCCTGTGAGATTTAGCATTAAAGTACATATTCATTTTCCGCAGCCCAAACTCAAGAAGGGGGATGTTCAACAGCTTGCTAGTTCGGACTTGGGTACAAAGGACATGCATAATGTATGTGTTGACAGTGCGGAAAGTTAAATGACAAAATATATTGATTGTTCACAAATTATGAGGTTACTCTTCCACAGTCACTAGCGCAAACTAGTTTACCATGCGTGTACATACTGGGGGCTTTACTGGAGTGAGCTTTGACTCTCTCTCTCTCTTCGTACAGTGTACCGATATAAGTACATATAGCATTGCATTGTAGTCGGGAACGGAAGACAAATAAAATCAAACGGGCCCATGTAGATATAGACGCGTTCATCAGTGGGGTACACAATCCATCGTAAGCAATTGTAGAATAGGGTAATGGGGAGAGGGAGAGCCCAAGTAAAGCGTATACATATCTGTAGATGTGGACAAACTAGCGCTACGTTTTTTGCACAGGCTATTAAATAAGTGAAGCAAAATTTGGTGGGGTAAATTCGCATGGTTGAGACGTTTGTTCAAGGCCTGCTTCGCCTGTCTCTCTCTCTCTCTCTCTCTCGTTCTCGCTTTCTCCCTCTTTCCCTTTACACAACCACTCTCTCCTTTTCCTTTTCTGCTTCCGAGAAATCGTCCAAGCCACCTCTCCGTATAAATTCACAGGGAATTGAATCAGTCGGGATAGAAGTGCGCTGGGAGCATCGCTAAGGATCCAACAGAGTGAGTACAAAAACATACAGAGCCTACAACATATAGTTCCAATCTCATCATCCAACGTAAACGTACCCCCTTTCTCTATCTCTTTCTTTCTCTCTCTCTACTTTCTCCACTTTCACCTATCCCTCTCAGCTCTCTCGTCAACAACACACACACACAATCTACCAAACTATTTGCGCTCAGTTCCTCTTCACAGTTGGTTGTTGTTTCTCGCTGCCCAAGTCAGCAATCCCGAAGAGTCGCCACAACAAAAAAAAAAGTTTTTCTCACACACAGTTCGTTTTTCTAAACGGTTTTTTCTCACATTTACAATCGTATTTTTATTTTTGTTTCTTTTCCTAAAATAAACTTTATATGATTAAATTTCTTTCGTCTGCTCATTTTTCAACGCCGCAATAGCAGATAGACAACGAAATATTTTCTTGTTGACCATTTTCCATACGGGGTGATTAAACCCCTCAAGACATCAACCAGGTACAGTTTTTTTATTATGAAAAAAGAAATTATATGTAAGGCATTTTCTATATATTTACGGTCTAATCATTGTTCTTTGTATCAGTATTTGTCCAAAATATTTGTTTACTTTTTTTGAACAATGTAAGCATCTGGTGCTTTACATCTCCTGCCAATAATATCTGTAGTTATTCATTCATTATTGACGATGAATTCCCGAAGAGCATTTCAAAAATTTGTACACGGAATCTATCGAGTTAAAAAAAATTTTGACAAATATTTTGTATTGACAATTCATTCAGTCAGTCATTCACAATTAGTCGAGACTCATTCTGGAGCTAGAAGCCAGAAATATATGTACTATACTGAAACTGAAAAAAAATAATAGGTTTGTTGTCTTTCACGACCAAAGGCTTCACAGGGGGTGATTTTCACAGTTCCACCATGCCCCAAATCTGACTGAAAGTAAGTAACTAAACGGTAAATTCTATTCAAACTGACAGTTTGTGCATAGGATTTTCCGTTGTGTTCCATAACTGTTATGATGGTGATGGTTGTATTCAAATTATCAGTGTAAATTTCACTTTCCTCAGTTTAAATATTGCACAATTTAGCTACATACACACAGAACTATAATTTCTATGCAAACATGAAAACCTAGTTTACAGCCTTCGCTGCAGGTGATATTTTTGGTTGTACTTTTATCTGTACATTGTCCAGTCATTTTACATACAGATATTAATAATAAATATTATTTCTTCGAAGTCGGTGTAGCGAAGCATCCAATTTGTACACGCTATGGAATATTTACACTTGCATAAATATTTGTGTATAGTGTGCCTACAGAATTCTTTGAATATCGAATCTTCATTTTCCTCTCCATTCTATGTATGTACACTATTTGCATTCTATTTGCACACATTTAATTTTAATTACCATGGATTGTGTCTATTAGGAGTTTATGTACAACGTCTAATAATTAGTTCTACGTCCTTCTATAATCGATAAGAGTCCTAAAAATGAGAAAACAAGAAATTGCACTCTATAGTTCACATTCTGTTGTGTAGTGCAAATTAGTTGAAGGAGGAAAATACAAACGAGAGTTTCCCTAATCCCGTAAATAAGTAAATCTTGTAAAATTCCATCCGTGTGTATATTGTATACTTTGAGTATCGAATGACTATGACTGCTGATAAAAGTCAGTCCAACTAATATTCTCCCATACAGAATTTATTTATAATGTACATGGGATAGATCTTTACCCTTGTCGAGTAAATATTTACAAATCAGACATTTAGAGGGATTGATGTACTTACTTACTACATGAAATATTTAAAAAATGATGACCATCGGGGGAAAGTCAATTTATTTTGTAGGCAACCTTGGGCAAGGAAACAAACACCCAACTATGTGTCCCGTATTTTCATCAAAAAATCCCATGCATTACACAGAATTACAATTTCATTTATTATGAAAGCAGTAAAACATTTAAATATGCTTTTAGGCGTGCACAAGGAAATGAGTAAACAAATTTCCTCACGTCATAGGAAGAAACATGAATGTACACTTTACTGCATCAATATACATACAGAGCAAATAGATTAGAGCAAAAAGTCTTTTCGATTTCAATTTCCCCTCTACCATCTTCAATGAATGAGACAAATATCTCATTTATTTATGTTACAGGAAAGCGTCCACTCGTTGTACAATGTAATGTTTTACCATTGTATACAAAGAGAGCTCGTGTCCATGTGTGTTTGTAGTTTGTGTGTATGTAACCTCAACCTGTAAAAAGTCGTATAGAGAAATTATGGAGGCATTTAGCTTTTACTTTTGAATAATGAACTATTCTATTCTGATCTGTGCGTCAAAAGACCAGTGGACTCCATAATTTGACGTACCTACAATGCATTGCGACACTTTACTATTACTAGAACCTAGTCTCGTCCGTACTCGTTTTACATGTTGAGATTCGAAATTGAAGATTCGAGATTCCACACACACATACACACACGCACACACACACAAGTTATGCACAGATAATGTGGCCGAGTTTGAGGATGTTAGACCTGTAGGCCCTGAAAATTCATTGTTCGCCTCCTTCGTGGATAGAAGCACCGAAAACTATATTCTAGACCGTACGACATTAAATATTGTATGCGTTGGTGCATAAATTATAGATTGCCCCCATCCCATCCCCATCATGTGTAAGTACGATACATTACGGAGAGAGAACGGAAAATGTAACCACATTTTTTATTTTATCTTATCTAATGTAATACGAGCCATTCTGTTTATATAGTGTGCATGTGTACACATACACACATGAAGTACACAGACTGTTACGATACACCAGCCCACGGCAAATAAAAGAAAGGGTTTTCACTATCCTTTTCTTGGTCACTTCTCGCTCACTTCTCCTACTTTCACTGCTTTCCTTGACCGTTTTATTCCCCAATTTCAAGAAAAACAAGACTTTTTATATCTATATATTTAAAAAATTTATTGCATTTACAAAACATCTTGCTTTATGCTTCATTTTTGGTCATAGTTTTAGTCAAGATCGATTTTCTCACTATTGTCAGTCTCTCTCGTTCATCATGGAATAAAAGTTAGACAAGCTAGAAAAAATAGCCATAGCTTAACTATGACTTTTCCCAATTGGTTAAAAACCCAAGGCCAAAATGTCTATATTTTAATTATGAATTGTAGCAACCCAACCGCCCCACCTCCCTTTTTTGTTGTTTACAATGTGTACATACTCAACTGGATGTGAAACCAAGTGTAAATTCTGCAACAAATTTGTCCTTTTGTATATATCTAGGCAAGAGATATCAAGTGAATCCAAGAAAAAAGTACTCAATTAAAAGCAATTCACAAGAGAGCTGAAAAGAAAATGAAAAGATTACGAGTTTCCGTGGTGAATGCAACGATCTTGTGTACGACGATCGCATCCACATTCTGTCTCGTTCTTTGCTTTGAAAATGATGGTGACCATCAACGTTTATCATCTCAGAATCTCAAAGAGAATTTTGATCACTCTCTTTGGCCACCAATTAATGATCGAGTCGCCTTCAAGGAGTTGTACGAGGTTTGTCATTTTCCATTTTCCTTCTCTTTCTTTCTCTTTCTTTCTCTTCTCTCTCTCTCCATCTCTTCTGTCTCTGTCATTCTCTGTCTATTTGGCTGTCTTTCTCGTTGTCGTTTTTTGCCTTCTTCTTTTCCTTTTGTTCCCCTTTGACTTGTATCAGTTTATTGCTTTTGTGGATGAAAAAAGCGTAGACAAGGGACTCTCTCTCTATATAAAAAAAACATTGTCTGTCATATATGATTGTAAACGTAGATGTACAGAGATGCAGATCCGGTATGGAAGCGAGCCCCATCCTCTGGTTTTTTCGGTATGAGAGGAAAGAAAATTCCTGGACAAAACTTCTTTGGAATGAGAGGGAAAAAAGGACCGAGCGGATTCCTGGGAATGCGAGGAAAAAAGATGGAACGGAAACTATTTGGTTTAGATGATGGTTTAGAGTCCGAACCCTTGGAATCAATCGAAAGAACAGTGGGAGATCGTGGAAAACAACTACTACATCATCAACAACAGCAGCAACAACAACAGCTAAACCAACAGCTGGTTCTCGGTGACAATCCTTCAGATTACCATACGGAAATCAAAAGGGCTCCAGCGGATGGTTTTATGGGCTTACGTGGCAAGCGAATGATCTCAAAGGAAACTTTCAGCCCTCTCGTTCTACATTAGCAACTGAATCTCCGTTGTTCTTTGTATAAACTCATATATAGAGAGAGATACACAGACGAGCAGACAGGCACACTCTCACAATCATCACACACACACACACACACATGTATAACCATATGAATGTGTAATGAAATCTCAAGGGTAGAATAATATGTAATTTATCTAAAAACTCAACATCCTTGTACTAAAATAGTATGTATCTTTCTCTTGAAATGAACCTATACACACACTCCAACTTGTTCTTCTTCTCTCCATTCAGTTTCTAATCCAATGGTGCCAGTCATTTGAGTGCGGTAGTCGGTTTTGGTTTTACTGGTTTTATTTCTCTCCCACTCATTATTGAAACTAATAAATCCTCCCAAAAGTAACTCCATAACTCCATGTAGATTCCCTTACAGCCCAAGACAGATTTAAACTATCATTTGATTACACTTTACATTTGCCTAACTATTCTCCCTCAACACCTTTGTCTTTAACGCAAACCCAAAATATACATATGCATCAAACAAAAAATGAAGGGAAAAATTGTATAGCATTTTGTTCATCTTTTTTTTACAATTTTGTTATTAGCCTACGTTTGAGTTTCTTGGAAAATCTTTTCTTATCGTACACAAACTTTGAAATCCCTCTACACATCCCTTTCTACATAATAAAGCAATGATTTGTACCTTTGGGGGAGGAAATATTAAGGAACTTAAAGTTTACGACATTTTTATCAGTATGAAACAATATTCACATGGATATATATTATGTTCCTCGACGGAGAAAGAACGTACATTTTCACTATAAAGGAAATCTAAGTATATCTATTTTGAATGTCTTGTGATTATAAATAATTATGATATAATTATATATTATTAAACAGAATAATAATACTGAAATTCACATGCAGAATGTGGATTATGTGAAACCATTGCATTATTATTACATTATGTGCATTCAAAGCTTCATAACGTAAAGCCAGCAGAGTTCTCTGTGTATAAATAAATATGTTTAGTTTTAGTATGGTTAATTATGTTTTCTGGACTCCATATGGACGTCTGCAGACTATACATTTAAATAATTACACAATTCATCTAGTGATATGTTCATTCATTTCTAAACTGAGAAGAGGACATTTTTTCTGCATTGATGCCGATTTATTATCTCTTCAATTGCCAAAACGGCTCACAATCAAAATAATTGATTTAAATTTTAGCAATAGAGAAATGTACAAAATCGGCAATCGGAGCAGATCAGATAAACTCTCTGGTTATACAATTGAAATGAATATCATATCGTCATACGCAAGTAAGTAAGTGTAATATATACATCAATATGTACACATAAACTGTGTAAATATGATCATTAAATCTCTGCATGTTTTGATGTTTTTTGTCAATACATATTTCTAAAAAAAACATGTACCTATAAAATTAGATATAGACGATATACAGGTGATCAATCAAGAGAGGTGCTGAATAATTTGTTAAAAATATATAATATGGCCCCAAGCCAAATATTCAATGATTAAATTAACTATAGATATTGTAATGATAGAAGGATTAGTTATTAAAGTACATACTATAAATAATTTATAACAAATTCAAGTTGTTAAAAGTTATAAATGTTAGTTCTAGTCAACGTATACGTTATCTAATTATAATGTAAATGACATTTCAAAATATGTATTCCGTTTGTAACTTTCACGTGATTGACAAAAGCTTAACTTATAAAAAAAGATGATGTATTTTTCAAAGCTACATTATGACCGTTGTACACTTACTTACATGGATTTTATTTGACTTATTATGTACATGTGTATATATTGGTGTGTGTACACAGAAGTTGTTCAACATATCTCTTCGTTGTTAGTATATGACATGAAATAATAAAACGCGAAAGCAAAAATATAAAGTACATTGAAATATAAACATGTTTCTGGGAGAGAGAGAGAATTAAATAAAAAAAGTAGCTTTACTGTATATATCTGTATCTGTACACGCACATGGACTTAATATACAAACTTTTTTTTTTCATTTTCCCGAGAAGAAATATGAATATGAGAGTAGAGAAAAGTTTCACTTGAAATGAAAATGACTTATGGGCGTAGGAAGATACAAGTCATTATTATGGAAACGCTTCTTTTGTAGAGTAAGTAAATAATTAGTAATTAGTACTGAGGCAAGAGAGAAAGCAGGAGATGTAAATCTCAATAGGTATGTACATGAAACGTTATATAACTTCTTGGGATAAAACAACAACAAAATATTTTTCATTCTTTGTCAATAACTCGAGTGTATATAGTTTTACATATCCACATGAGCGTAGGATTTTTTTTTCGTTTTTACATGCATGCGAGAGGGCTTGACACATCAGTGCATCATGACATGTCGCAAAAGTAAACTGGCTTCACTTTTATAATGTAAAAAAAAGAGTACGTACGAAAGAATTCAAAAGAGGAAAAAAATATAGTTGTTTGGTTTGGCTGAGGGAGGTTTGAGTTGGACGATGAAGGCATATTGAATCAAAATAGCCATACTGTGAGGGCCTCACTTGAAGGAAAAGCAGGGATATGATATCTCTCTATCTTCAGTGCAGGGAAAGTCGTTTCATGACGGAAACATAAGTACACACCGACAGAGCACTCATCAAAATTAACACCGTGTTATCTGAAGTTTTTATGCATGTGAACGTCCATAATGGAGGATTGCAATGTAAATATAAATAGATACACACAGGAACAGGAACGTGTACAGATATAAATTGTCGTTTCCTGAACACCATGAATGAATAGAGACATACACAATTCGATAAAAATGCAAATACATATTCATAGCTCTGTACTTTTCATTATTACAAAATGAAGAGCTTTGGCATTGTCTCTCGTGAACATTTTTGATTTTTTCTTGATTCACTGTCATCATGCATACTGACGTGCATTTAAATCAAAATGTACACATGGATTTCTATAGTGAATGTGAATGTCACTGCATAATATATTAAGGAAACTCTGGACCAGAATACACAGTAGAAGAAAGAATAGGATGGTGCTTGAGACTCAACAGTCTCACATTGTTTCTCTCAAAAAGAAACAAAAACTCGGACAAAATGAGTTAAAGTTATCTAGATTCGTCGTCATTCATATGAAGAGTCCCTCTTTGATCTCATTCAAAAGAGAAACACTCCTATAATACTTACTACAATATTCCCTTGTGCGTATGTACGTATTCGTATTACCACAAAAGTTATTGTATTTTTATCTCCTTTGTAGAATGATATTTTATGCTTTGACAGCGCTACGACATTTAATTGGTAGCATTTGAAATGTACATATCAAGAAGAATAAAACTGTTTTTCAAATGACAAAAAACACTGTTCAAAAAGCTCATGTCGAACTTGAACATACACACATAAATTACTCATAAAATTTCAGCGTATAAAAACACATGTATACTTATGCACGTTGTAGACGAACCTTGCTAAATTGAAATGTGTAAGTGTAAAGGGAAATCTAGCATTTCATTATTTATGAATTTAAAACAGGAATTTCGTTCCGCTGTATATATATATCTGAAAAGTCAATATTATTTTATTGATTAATTAGCTTCCGAGTGAATGGGTAATGCTGTTTTGCCTTACAATTCATTGTCATTCGAGTAAAATTGACTTTCCCAAAATATAGAACACACAAGCTAATAAGACATCACATACATTTTCTGTTTACAATGTATTACTTTACTTACAGCTCTATATTAAAATGTTTGCGGAAGAACACGATGAAACGTCACAATTCCCACAGTTTTATGACAGTTGACAATTGAATCATTGTGTCAGTGGGATTTGTATTCGTCCAATTGAATTTTGTATAAGCTATATATGGATACTCTATGCAAAAGCATTTCCTTTGAAGCTTTCAATTTGAAGGAAATATAGATCATTTTTAATAGGAAAAACTGGATTGAAGAAGTTTGGTCAAAGTTGTCAATGATCTTTCAAAATTAATATTTGAATGTTAGAGTCTCACAGTTTGACGATAAAGTTCATGTGATGTGCGACGACCAAACCTTTGACATTTGTCCATGTAGATCAGTATTTGATTATTCATAAGTCTAAAACGGTTTCACATAGTGTGGAACAGCTCCACTGGAACTAATACTGGAAGTTGAACATGCCACTAAAACCGCTAACTCTGACGTATAGTGCGATGGCTTTTACATGTCTTTATTAATTAGTTAACGTAATTATTGGGAAACATATGCACAACAACATTGAGAATTTCATTCAGTGTGTTGAGTAAACCCCCCTCACAATAGACATTAGAATCAAAACGTATTCGTAATATTCCTCTACTACTATATATGCACACATACTATATGTGTGCATATATATTCGAGAAATTAAAATGCAGTTTCCCTAAGAGGCGCATTTGCGTGTTGGCGACGGCGACAATACAATTAACCTAATGGATAATTTAATTTTTTGTCATAACTCATTACAAAAATAATACCAGAAAATGTGAATGTAAATGTAGGTATACCTACAAACAAAACAATCATTATGTTGATTATTATTATTTATTTGCGTGTACAGACAACAAGTAGATTATGCACACAGTCTGTGTCACCATCAAATTCTCTACTACTGACGAATCTCTCTCTCTCTCTCTCAATCAATATACCTTATCAAATAATAATTACTTCGAAAAAAAGTATCTTGTAATTTCTATAAGTAAGTACTCACTTATAAAGACCATTAAAATGTAAGTATCTATATATTTGGAAATGAAAGATATGAGAGAGTAAAAAAGAATGTATACCTCGCGAGATCATTCATCCAAAGATATCAGACTGCATTATGGCGCAATGGTTTCATCAGTACACACGTCATTAGAAAAGTTCTCATCATTAAACCAAAATTAACTATAATATATAATATATTGTATAGTGGAACACATTATACATATCAAAGAACGTGATCTACACGTTTTTTTTACAAAGTACACATAGAAAAAAGGTAAAAAAACTGAGGTCTCAATCGTAGTAATCTATCTGTACTACAGATTCTGTAGTATTGGAAAAAATAATATATATCTGTATAGAATTGTGAAGAGATTCTCTATGTATAGAACTTTGATCGAAAAGAAAGCTAGTTTTTTTAGGAGTATAGGTAGAGTGAAGTACAAGGGAATCTGTCATACTCTCATGAGAAGTGCACCATATGATAATCAATTATGCAACCCTTCATATAGAAAGTTTCTCAGAATTATCTATACTGAATCACTAATCACTATAGTAGTGATCAAGATGGATGACGATGAAATTCATCTCTTGAAAAGAAACGATGAGATTCTCCCGGAACTAGGTGTATGTACAGACTATATACTTATATATATATTGACTAGCAGACATATAACCATATATATGTATGTATATTTGCAGGTAAGTTTCATGTGTCCATCTCATCTTGAAGGAAATCGGTTTTTTTGCGTGAAAATACTGAAAATCTTCTCATATACAGTGTGTCCTACATGTACACAGCCATTGTAGAACTATATAAGTAAGTTCTGCAATACTACTTAAGCATAAAAGTACTTATTTAAAGCAGGAAACCGAGTTATGATATCCTCGTCAGGTCATGGGAATATATGCGGGTCAAATACTAGATAAATTGATAAAAATATAAGGTTACGTGGGGTAAGTGTGGACGGGTTTTTGATAGTTTGACTTTAGCGTCATGCCATTTTGCTCCTTGTGAACGCA
>JAIUND010001085.1:0-43019 GCA_034699125.1 Gisinianus flammeolus
TGGCTGCCTTTCCGGAAGTCTTTGGTGGCATGATGATGCAAATTACAGAATGTAAAATTCAAACTTTGAGAGTGCGAATAGAAATACGTAGAATGAATTCGAGTTTCTCGTTCTCTCTCTACCCCTTCCTGCGCCAAGGCCACAAATTTTAGTTGTGGACCAACGGTAGGACAAATGTCCCACATTTTTTGAATGACATTGTGCGCTAACGGTGGGACATATGTCCCACATTCCTGCAAATTTGTAGACCACCGGACAAAATATGTTGTATGAATTTGTTGGTCAGTGACTATGCACAGATTCTGACTTGTGATGGGCGCTGCTCTAAGTATTTAGGAGTCCCTGCGCCAACTGTGGGTCAATTCACCCACCTTATGTTCCCAATAACAGCTGCATGCGCACTGCCTATTTCCATAAACGAAATAAAGGTGCTTGTGCATTTATTTTTTTATATTTTATTACACATTTCGTCTTGTAGAAAATTGTCGGTGGATTGAAAAAATGAGGTTAGAGTAAGGAAGTGGCTGACAATACTGCCTCCCATGCTGCCTCCTGAAAAGTTACTCTGAAACGTCAATTGAGTCTCTTTTTACTTGAACTTACTATAATTTACTATAATTATGCAAAAATTAAACACTAATTAGTGAGATGTTGGATGAAGTGACAACACTGGAATCAAATGGGAGTTTCCCCGGGATGCAGCATACGGAGGCAGTATTGTCTGCCACTTCCTTACTCTAACCAAAAATGACACTGATTAAATCCAACGGCCAGCATAGAGAGAAAAAACGAAGTAAACGTACTACAAGAGTCTAAATTATACTGTACAGTATACTTTAAAATATACGTATACATTTGTTCACTCAGTACATAAACATCATGAAAGTTCTTTAGAATCTTTCTAGCAGTTCTAGTAACTGTCAATGTCATCACCCAAAACCCAGAATGTGTTCTTTATGAAGAAAGATAAGATAACGGCTCCTAAAAAGTTCAATGGCGGTTTGGGGGACATTGAAAAATGTATCTGTCTGCCCGGTCATCAGCCTGATTTGTATAGGATGTGTCGCCGAACAAATAATCAGCCGTGCTCAATCGATTCGGATTGCGATACAACCGTTTCTCCTACCTGTGCAAATGGCTTCTGTAAGTGTGCAGGCTCATTGCGATGGAACGACAAACGGCAGAAATGTGTAGCCGTAGTTCGGAGGTGAGATTTTGACCCTTGGGCTGCTAATGATACTGTGCATATGCGTATTGTGGTATACTTATTTTACTTCTATTTGTTACAAATGTTTTTAGAACGCTGTGGAAATCCGTGGAACAAAATTTACTGCATTGACTTTGCCAACTGTGAAAACCATGTTTGTACATGTGTTCGTGGATTTGAATGGGACATCGAAACAGCCGAATGTAGAATCCCATACGGACAGCCGTGTTATCTTTCATCTCAGTGTGGTTTTCAGAGGAAGTGTGTTACACCAGATGGAAATTTCAGAGCCAGGGAATTTGATTTTCCGGAAGCGTCAATCTATCCGACGAAAGCACTGGAGCTCGGAAACTGTAAATGCCCACCGCACTCCCAAATATACAACACCACGACAGGAAAATGTTCACTCCTTGTCGAAGCTTACTGGACAGGATATGGTATCGAATGTGTGGAAAACTCTGTCTTGGACAATGACTTTAAATGTTCTTGTTCAGACCCATTTGTTACTACAATAGATCGTATGTGTATTCACACATCCCAACTTGAAGAACAACAAATTTTTTTCCAAAAGATGCTCGAGTCCTTTCAAAATGCCTTTGATTTTTTTTTAATTACTATTACTAAAAATAGTCAAGAAAACACAATAGCCTGCTAATTTCTATCGTCAAGAAAATCCCCCATCCACTTTGTAACTTTAATATTCTAACTACCAGAACCAGAGCCGTCTGAATCAGTCCTTTCACTTTAAATCAAGATGCACCAAATTCTTAAATCATTGAAAGTTCCTAGGATGTACTTCTTTAGGGAACTTTTCTTACAATAATTCCATTTTAGAGGTAGAAAATCATTCATAAATCATTCAAAGGCAACATGAAAGCATTTTTGTAAAACTACAACTGACTTCATTTCGTTTCAAAGAATACTGGAATGTCCTTGCTCGTACCCTGTTGATGTAGCCGTCGAGTGGACTACCCTACGAACATACAAACAGTCAGTCTCAGGTCACACATTTTATCCAGTTTCCCGATTGAAATTTTCGGTCAACCCGAAGATTTTAGGCCAAGTAAAATTGACATTCGCGTCTCGTGTGTGGTCTTCCAGTACGACACATTAAAATTCTTTTCCGCTGAATCTAATCAAATCAAACTTTGAGACGGAGAAAACTCACAATTTTATTGATATTTTAATTGGAGATTTCGTACAGATTTCATTGGCTCAATCAGGTGCCCGTTCAAACGACGAAGTTGCGGCATAATGAAAATGAGCATTCGCCTCAATGCAGAGGTGGTATATTCGACTGTATTTTCATGAAATCCAACTCACGCAAATCCTCCATTTCATTATCCACATTTTTGTAATGTCCCAAATTAAACAAAAATGTGAAACTGGGCAAAGACTAGTTCAATGATGCTGATCAAGATAGAAACTATTGGGTTAATGGAAATTCCCGGGAAATGCTTGTTGGACAGTTTGTTTTCGGAGTTTGACCTTTCAAATTGTCAGTTGATCAGTTTTTTGAAAACTAAAATGTGAAACTGGGCAAAGACTAGTTCAATGCTGCTGATCAAGATAGAAACTATTCGGTTGGTGGAAATTCCCGGGAAATGCTTGCTGGACAGTTTTTTTCGGAGTTTGACCTTTCAAATTGTCAGTTTTATTCGACTCCTCTACAAATTATTGTGGTTTGTGATAAAGTATACTTATTATTACAATGTGTTACATATTTAAGTGAGCTTCATTCAAAATAATTAGTGGTTGAACTCGTAATAATATTTTTTTTTTAATTGTCCATTTACTTGTGTTTTAATTTTTAATTATTTATGTAAATAACAACATTCAATGAAACTATAAATAAATATGTATGTTGACCTTTGAGCTGTAATTAATTGGGATTTACTAAAATGCGCCCATTATTATTCCAAGATATATAAAATAAAATATATACGTAATTTAACGTCAGTTTTGTTTATTATTCAATTAATTTCTCATTCAATACCAGAAAAAAAAATTACGAATATTTAATATGTAAATTGAAAATGTTCACGCTGTCAATTCGTATGAGTATTCAGTACGTACGTGGAGGCAAATGGATGGAACTACTAATTAATTAATATTTCCAAGTAATGTTTTAAGTATCCTCCGAAATAAACTGCGACGGAATAGAAACAGATTCCAGATGGACAGTTAGGTGGTTGGACACTGGCATTTCAATTTCGATTTCACTCGTTGAACTCATAAGGATTTGACTGTTCTCACTCTCCACCTGCTCCAAATGCTCCTCCTGCCGAATTTCACCCTCAAAAGAAGTTTGAAAACAAGATGATTTAAGATTCTCTCCCACAATAATTGACTCTCTCGCTACTTCTTTCATTTCCGTATCCGCAAAGTTGACTTTACTTCTCAATGTCCTAATTGTTGGAACATGGAATCCCATATTTTGAAGTGCTTGATAGCCTTTCGTACCAAGAGCATAGTACAAGTGAAGAGCCATTTCCTTTTCTCCTGTGGTGTACATCTTTCGCTTTTTCTTGACAGCATCAATCCCTCTATCCAATTGTGACTGTAGGAAAACTCTTGCATTTGGTGTTAATTTCGAGGACGTTTTCTCAACTAGTTCCTGAACACATCCTCGACCATGTTTTCTTAATCGGGACATTTTTTGTCGACAATATCTCAGTTGATCGTGTAGCCGTTTTATTTGTTTACTTTTTAATTTACAACTCGTACAGTTATCTTCATGGTTCTTGATAGTCGTAGTAATTTGAGGTGGTTCAGGTGGTAGATGCTCACTAACGATTGCAATTAATTTCAATTGACCTCTGTCGTTTATTTGTATATTTGTTGTTGGCAATGTTGAGAACGAATGGCTTTCCCCGGGTTCTACATTTGTTTTCGTCGTCGTCGTTGCAGAACGATGAGCTGAAGCCTTTTCTGAATCACTTTTAAAGAATAACCTGCGTGTAAGAAATTATTTAAATTAGTCATTTATAGTGTAAGTAAAACGTAAAAAACAAATTACAACAACAATTACATCTATATTTACCTTTCATTTTTCCTATTGGAAACAACAGTTGGAATTCGTCTTCCCTTTGGAAAATTTGATCGTTCCATAGGCACAGTTGGAGTATGTACTAACTTTGGAGCAATATTTCGTGTCATCATTTGAGAATCCACTGTGAATAGTTCAGCCACTTGTGAATAGACACCCTGCGTATATAAACCATAAGAATTAAATAAGAATTAAAGATGAAAGTCACGGTTTAAAATATAAGTATGCATTCCTTTAAATTTAAACTACTAAAATCATAAATTATAACCGGATGTTGCTGTTGCTGTTGGTACAATTGTGCTGGATCATGTTCTTGGTAAACTTGAGATTGATACTCGACTGATGGTTCTACTTGTGGAAGTGGTCTCTTTATCTCAGGATTGCTGGCGAGAATAATTGTAGGAACAGCAAGTTTCTATAGAAAGTAAATATATGTATATATGTACAAATATGACATAATATTCCATAAGGAATGGAAGTATTCAGAATGTAATGTAACGAAGTCAAATTTATTCTTACTTTTAAGAAGGTTCTTCTCTTAGGGCAAGTAAATTGAGAGAAATCAAAATGTAGGGAACAAATGTGGGAGAACTTGTTTAATTTCTCGGGATCCAACTTCAACTTTGTCACCCATTGATCGTATCTAAAACAATACAAACACTCAGTTGGCTATTCGTTTATGCCTGCTGATACCTTGTCAAACAAAAAAAAACACGAATGCGAGGTCAATATAGGTCAATTAAAAACTCTTTAAATTTTTTTACCTATCCTTTTGTTTTGGTAAAGTGGCAAAGAGGAGATGGGGTGAATTCTCTCTATTATTCCGACAACCTTCCACACAACACAATCGCCTATTATTCGACTTCTTATTGTACACCATGTTTATATTTCAAAATTTAAAGTACACTACATTTAAATTAATTGTAGTTAACACAGTTAAATGGGACAAATATTAAAAAAGATGCAAATATAACCATGGCTGTGGAACATTTTGGAGTTTGGGACACGAGAAGTTCAAAAATTTCATACTTCACAGTCAAGGATGTCAATCAAATGAAAACATACAGTCAAACTCTGCACAAATTGAAAGAATAATAATTATGACAAAATACTAAAATACTACTTACTTTAATATTTTAAACTACTGTGTGCATTTAATTAATTAAATAAAATAAAGTTTAAATTTCTGAAGATTTACATTTACAAACATGAAATTGAAATATGCATGCATACATGCAGCATTTGTATTAATTTGTATTAATTTTAATGCTTTCACCGAATGAGCAAAGCACCTATCCTTTTCAATGTAAAATCTACAAGGCGGGTAGCTCAACGAGCAACTGCATTTTTGCTGTCAAATTAAAGTTCTCTCTAGTTTTGCTCTAGTTTTATTCGACTCGTCTACAAATTATTGTGGTTTGTGGTTTGTGATAAAGTATACTTATTCGAAATAATTAGTGGTTGAGCTCCTAATAATAATATTATGGAAACTTCTGCGACACCGTCAGCATTTGAACTTTAAAAAGGTATGTACATATGTACCTATCTATATACTGTCGGATTAAAAATAATTGAACCTTTCTCTCTCCTTCGTAGCTCCTCCCACTCAATGTATTTGAAATGGGCAAGGATTCCTAAATCTGTCCTTGGGAGGCTCAATTATTAAAAATCCGGCAGTATATTTTCCTTTTACCTATACAGTAAAAGCATAATAAATATAGCTTGTAAATAATAGAGTTATGATTTATTATTTAAACTTAAACTTCAAGAGCATTAATAATGTATACTATTGCATACAAAGGGAGAGAAAATGAACTTGATCATGTATATATAATATATTGAGTTTCATTTTCATCGCTTTTCACCTCTTTATGCCTTTGTTTTTTATTATCTGTGAGTGTTGTATATATTGTAAAACAAAGGATTGTCTATAGATGTTACACGTATACTTATATAGTTTTAATTACCTATTGAAAATTGAAACCTGACTGTAATATGCAATCATTTTTTTAATAATACACTTGAGGATGTGGCCTTGAGCAAGTGGTTTAATAATGTCATTAATACACGTAGTAAGTATATCTGTATATCTTCAAAACAAAAATAATTATCATGAACAAGTTTATACGTAGAATATATATATATATTCCACGTATAAACTTTTCAGTAGCATCTTACATTGTACAAGACTTACAATAATAAAATTAGACTTATTCAGCTAAAAAACTAACTGGCGTGAGCCAAAAGTAGGACTTGAATAACTCTGAAACATGCTAATTATTGCAAATAGTTTTTGGTCATTAAGCTCCTGTTAAGAGACACATGTATTATCATAAGTTTTATAATACCTATATATGCATGTTATGCGTACTTGAATTATTTGTGTACATTACCAAATAAGCAGAGATATTTACACAGGGTAAATATGTACATGTACACGCATGGTATAGGAAATATTTACAAACATAGAGAAGAGATACATAATTACTTTGAAGACAAAACCTTTCAGTTCCTCTTGAAGCTCTTTTGAAGAGGAATCAGGATGGAGTGTAAACGAAGTGATGAAAGATGGTTAGTTTGAAAAAGTTGGTAGTTGTTGTTGTTTTTTTAAACGTATATATACAAAATACTAATGTGTCTAGGAAAAGTGATCACGTAGCCCATCTTGTTTCAGTCCCCTTTTTTTCTTCAAAATAAAAAGAAGCTCATCGTTTGGTTTTAGGTGAACGTGATGAGAAAATAGAATTATATATGACTACTTTTCTTGGTATAGGAATGTTATTGTCACAAAGTTTGGGTTGTAGCAGGCTTTTATTCTAATACAGATTTGTATTCTTCTGACGTTTAGCTAAAATTGTCATGACCATTTAGAAGTCCATCAACTATAGATATCTACATTGTAGGAAATACTTAGAAAGAGTTTTCTCAGCGTATTTATTTTTGTCGTTTCAGAGTTTCAGCATATTCTAACTTTTGCAGTCTCATCGTTTTATACATATTCCGTGTATTACAGTCACATTACTTTTTTATATTTATATTGACTATGGTCATAGTCATAATATATAGTATGTATGTACACAAAATTCTGTGTTCTGTGTTCGCCATAACGGAAGATGATGCTGGTACAGATGTAAAGACTGCAGTGACTTTTGTAAACACTTTAAAACTGTATAGGGAAAGGGAAACAGAAAAGCAATTTGCTCTTCCAACTATTGGTCTCGAGTGAATAATAAAGAAATGGCTAAAGCAAAAAATCCAGCGTGGCAATTGAGAACCGAACAATAGCAGTAGCAGCAGTAGCAGAGAGTGTGTCTAAAAGAAATAAAAATGAAAATGAGGTGACTCACTTTCTCACAAACCCAGACACACACTTCCCCTTTCCTCTTGCATAATAAATACTACATTTCATTTTGAATAAGAGACTTTGGGATGCATCTTTCCTTGTCCATCCTTCGTCCTTAGCCTTTGTCGAGAAAATAAAAAGGTGAATCTCAAATATATTGTGAATTGTGATACAAAAATACAAAACTTGTACTTATGTACCTACAGGGGTAAATACACTTGTCTTCATTAAAAAACAAAAGTGCACATTGAAAAAAGTATCCAACTAGCCAGTATGATGCAATACATATCTGCTGTGCAGAGAGAACGCCAATGTAATAATATAAAATACAAAAGTAAATATACATATACAAATGGCACGAATATAAATGGGAATAAAAAGTTGATTCTTAGGTGTTATCTTGTTTTGTTTTGTTGGTGGCATTTTTGCATAGGATTTATCTATATGTACATCAACATTGTGGATCGACACAAATACAGCAGATATAATAGTGAGATAGTGATGGATACAATCCGTATATAACGTTGCACAAACTACAACTACAGACTAAAAACACAATGAATGTATACTTTTGTTTCAAAAAAGTTACCTTGCGCATAACTTTGTCATAACAGTATATACATTTTCTGATTTTGTGTTGTACTCGTCTAGATTTTCAGTTTCATTTTCTATACTTTGTGCTGAAATGCTCTCAACTTTGAGGTTTCCGAGGTAAAACTTTAGCTATTTTATACTTCTAGTTCTAGAGCAATGAATGTGTATAGTTAAGTCTCACGCATATGTATTTATAATAAAAAGTGAGGTTGCTCTTGGTTTTCCATACAAACAAGAGAGACAGCTCTAATGTATTTAAGATACACACGAAACGTATGACTATATGACGTCGTTCCTTTAAGTTTAAGGTGAGCTTGTAATAATAACAATATCATATAGGCGTATAGTTGTAATTTGTAATATATGTCATAGGCAATAGAGTATATGGTATAAAAGAAAAGACGAGGAAGAGATGCATAAAGTCGGAATTTTTTGAAAAAAGTTTGTGTATAGAGTTCCATATAATATAATATATATAGATCTGTCTGGTATTTGTCTATTCTATCCTTTGGTGATAATTTATTATGTGACTATGTATAAAATATAAATATAAATGTACATCTACAAGGGTATAAAGTGCGTGCCCAAGTTTCTAAATTATTTATTGTATAGATATTTAGTACAGTGTAATAACATCTAGATTCTAGACTATAAACGTTGAATATGTTTTTGTTTACTCTGTGTATAAATACTATCTCCTTTCCATATCTCTTCTATCATATAAAGTGTCCGTTGTGAAGGATCATTGGAATTTTTGCAATGGAGTATATAATATGAGAGCATGAAGGGTATGTGGTGTGTGTAATGTGTGTTGAGTATGTGTGTGTGTGAGGCTGTAGGTACTCTATCGTAAGTAATAGTTTTGTATAGGATTGGGCTCACTTTGACGCTTGACTGTGTGTGTCTGCAGAGTTGAGTTCTTAGTCGATTCAGAAATTCTGATCGTGAGCGAGTGTCTGCTGCTGAGCTGTGCAGCTTTTTTTTTGCCTACAATAGAGCAGAGTCGGTTTTTTGTATTCGTTGAACGACTCCCTTCTCATCTCGCGGCACATTGCCGACCGCCACGTTTTCCTCTAATATCAAATCGAATTCAGTGAGTACTTTGCAGACTGTGAAAAAAGAAGAAGATTGTAAGATATTCCATTTACTTGTTTGTTTATTATACTCATATAAGAAAGATTCTGGATCTGTTTAGAGATCGAGGGAGTTTTATATTTGAATCGTGTGTGTATTGTATGTGTGAGTTTGTGTGTGTGTGAATCAAATCTGGACATTACAATTCGTGGATACAGAACAAGGATCTCCACTCTGATAGTGTACATCATTTGGTTGTTGTTTCCAAGTTAAATCACTTTGAAGGTGTTAAAATCAAAATTTAAAAAAGTTCCAACGAGTTTTTGTTATATGTACATATACCATGGACAAGGTAGGATTTTAAGGTAATGAAATCTCTATTTTTTAATACACAAATCTAATTAAGGGAATCCTTTGTCTGCTTCTTCTCATCGCATAGTATTGAGTCTTGGAAGTATGTATCTCTGATCTCTGTCCAATGTAATGTACAGTGAAAAAGAAAACTACACAATTTTTTTTTATTCCAGTCGACGTTGTCGATTCCAGAGAAGTTATTTTTCCGTGTAGATTCCTATACAAAGTCATGTATGTCGGCGGCTTATCTCCACAAATAGAACTAGAACAGATTTTTTCTTTGGTCGCAAAGAGTCAAATCGTCTCATCCAGCATGGTTTTCTCTTCTATATTTCTTCTTATGGATGGAACTCAAACTGACTCTCTCACTCTCTTCTCTTCTCCTTCCGTCTCTTCTATACTTTACGTGTACAATATTTGCCCGTCTCCTTTCTGTATTCAAACATTAACACTGAAAAAAAACACGAGCTTAAATAAGTCATTGCCATAGGTGTGTACTGTGTACGAGTACGATCTATTGCTCACAGGGAAAAATAATCGTATATGGTTCTGCTTTGAGTTGAGGCAAATAAAAATACAGGCGACCTGGCATAAAGAACGGCGTGGAAAAAAATTCCAGTGAGTAAAGTAAGTGTAGTATAGTCGAGTTGAAAAAATACTCGTATGTAAATATGTATAGTTGTCTGTATTTTCGTGGTTAAAGGGCAAGTAAAGAAATGATTCAAGTCGTATTGCATTGGTTTGTACAGATAACTGTAGGATTTTGTTTATTTTATGTAACATGGAGGTACACATAAAATACATGGTGAGTCTGACAGGTCTTGAATAAAATTGCTTAAGTTCAAGTTGAAGGGAAGGAAGGACGAGAAGGATAAATATTTTCAGATTTCATTTACAGTCAAATGCCGAGAACGGAAAGTTTTTCATAAATGTACAACGTATATATAATATATAGGGGGGGTATTGGCTTTTAGATACACAGACTCGCTAGAATATTGCGATCCATTTCAAAGGATTTAATGAGCTTGTTTTGACGTGCTGATTGCTCGACTTTTTCAATCGTGGGCAATTAACTACAAGCTTCGTACGCGGTTGACGAAAAGTTTTGTTGTGGGTATTCATAAAAAAATGTATATAAATGACTCAGGCATACTCACTCTCACATCATAGAATTCCTAAAGTTGTAAAGGCTCATTTTGTGAAATTTACATCTGAGTTTTTTAATTATTGAAAATAAGCTTTAAACTTTGCATAAAAACATTCAGTCCGTAAAATCTCTTGTCGTGTACACATATTTATGTCATGGAATTTTTCCATGCTTCGAGAGTTCAAATTCTTTTGCATTCTATACGCAATTGTGAGGATTTTCTGAGTTACATTTTTTTTTGTGTTGGCTTGTATACTAAAACATTGTAAATTGTGAGTTGTGTATAAGGAAAACACAAGCATTTTTTTATCTTGTTGACAACGTCTGAGAGAATCCAACAACGAGCAACATGCCCGTTGTGGTATAGTATCTTGACAAAATAGAGTTTTTTTTGGAAATGTCACAGAGTCTAGGATCGATATAGCCATATACCATTGCCATTTATCTTGTACTAAATGTATGTTTTGCCTTCCCTTGTGGGTGATTCGGTTTTCGTGGCCCAGACTCTTATGAAATTCTAAGGAGATTGTAGGATTTTATTATTGATGGGCTTGTGGAAAATATATATTGCAGTCAGAATTGTCGAGTCGATTTTCAATCAATTCATTTTCAATAAATCTTGTCGTGTTTTGGTATTATATGTACTCTGTATAAATTATTTTATTTTAATAATAAAAGGAGAAAATACGAATATTTTGGATTACACATTGTTGTACATATGTGTATCATATATTTTCCCATGTGTATTTAATACAATTGTCATTGTGAATGTTCATATAAATCATTTCAAAATTTTGAATGCTTGACTTTGACTTTCATACCGGATGTAAGTAAGTACAGAAAATTGCCTTTATTTTATTTACCCTTGTGGTAAAATTGACCTAAGCAAAAGTAAATCTTGCAAAAAGCTTGCTCAAAAAAAAATTGAGATGTGGGATCCAAGAACTCGATGTAATTTAATTCCATCACTCGTGGTTAAGTAGTCACTTGAGAAAAGTCTTTGTTAGTGAGAAGGGAATTGGTTGAGACAGGACGACAAGAAGCGTAAAAGTTATAATTTAATAATAAAAAAGTAATGGAAGGAGCAGAAGACACCATTTTCAGATTAAAAAGTGGAATGTCTTGAGAGACGAGCAGTCTACTGTGCGTCTGTTCTGTCTCTGTACTACGACTTATTTATAAAAAAAACATGGCATGTAGGTATGAACAGACTAGCAGATAGACATATATATGCATACTATTGCATAGGCGGTAGTTAGAAGTTGGTAGTACTTACTTTGTATAGCTGAACCAGTCTTAAGGTGTCAGTCTCTGCGGTGGTAAGACAATTCTAATCAGTATCAAGTTCAAGCATTAGTATATTATTGTACTCTCTGCTCACTCCCCTGTCCATGTGTATGTAGGTATGTAGTTTGATTACAATTAGTAGTTTAAATTTTAAATGTATGTATACACGATCTGTAATAAAATCCCAGATTCCAGGTTCCAATGGTAATAGTAATGAATTACAATAAGATGCGTTTCAAGTTTTTGATATGTAGTGATCCATCAAGTGTGTTTATTAGGTTTTGAGCACACATTGGATGAGGGATCGATCCGAGTCGATTGATTTACTCCGCCTCTCCTACGCAATGTAAAAGAAGAAGCTCAAGTGTGTGTAAGATCGCGAACTTTATTTTGTCTCTCTCTCTCTTTCTTTGCGTTGCTCTGCCGACTGATTGTGAGACTCGCCTGATGGAAACTTTGTGTGTATAGTGTAGAATCTACCTACACTGAACAACTGTACAGAGATACTAGATACCAAAAACCAAATAGAAATTTATACTCGCATAAAAAGGGTAATGGAAACGAGTAATTTTAAACACGAATGAATTTGTCATGCTCTTCAGTTTAAGCGTTTGTAATTTGTTACGCGTAATTTTTTGATTTTAAGTATTATACAAAAACGAGTGTGTATATATAAATCCTATTTATTTTCTACCTTGTTGAACGTGCTCAAAAGCAATTTTAGTGTTCTTGCAGGGGAAAAAATGCCTGTTGAATTTACGATGCGTGAGCAAAAGCATATACAATTCGAGTCAATTGTATGTTATATAAAAGAATATGAGAAATAATGGGAATATATGACATTTCCACTCAATATGGTACATTTAAGTGTATTGTATTTAATAACATTTATCATTTACATAAATGTGAGTGTTTTACAAGATAATATGAAATGTATCGTTACCATTAACATATTTTTCATTGTTAGTGTTATTGTTACAATTGAAGTTCGTATTGTCTTAACTGCTGTTATTCTCACAGCGTGAGATGGTTCGCTTGAACTCGTATATTAAGTCAGTTCCCTCTGCTATACACAATTTATAAAGTAAAAGCATGTAAAATTTGTCCTGTCACATGCCGTCGTTGACAGTCATTTGCTATGTAGGAAAAGTGAAAAAAAAACAGAGAACACTTGGATTTTTCTAGGTTACTCCTTTTTTTCTTACTTTTAGTCACTTGTTTAAATTCTTTAGTTACGTTTGAGGAGTTTGCAAAACAGCGGAAAATAGGATGATATTGAGGTAAAAAAGAAACGAGACAAGTTAATTTCTAAAATACGCAAAAGAATGTTTTTTTTCCTTTTAACTATTTAACATTCTTTTGGCGCAAGTTGGAGGTGACAAGTCACTTTTTTTACGTTGATCTGAGCCCAAAAACCGATGAGGCAGGTTATACTTTTTTTTTTTTGACTTCTTCGTGGGATTAATGATAAGGAAATTTTAAATCCTTTTTAAGTATGCTTTCAAATTTTGTGAACATACTTAAAGTATGGAAATTAGATATATGTAAACATTATGCACATTCAAAATAATCCTCTGTACACAAAACATGTAGGGCTAATCACTCAATGAAAATTTAACTCGGATTTGTGGCTTTGTAGATATGAATAGGTAGTTGGATTTGGATACGTGTACAAAAGTCCAAATTGACATCGAAGGCTGTCAATCGCTTCTCTCTCTTTTTTTTACTTAATTTCAAATCCTGACAGTAAATCCTGTGTAATCTGATAATTGTAAAGTGAGAACTCTGGAGAGAGCAATAAACGACACTATATATAGTACCGTCGACTTTGTGTCAATTTTAATTTCATATCATATATCTTGAGGTTTTCTGTAGTACCTGCTCAACTCTTTCTCCCTCCTCGCTAATATCTGTATGTTCAAAGTTTGCACAGTGAGAGTACACAGGGTGTCTTTTCTTTTGGTTGTGGAGCACGATTCGTCGTCGGTGTGTTTGTATATGGCTGTAATAAAAGCCAGTCAAGGCTCGTGTCTTTGTATTTGTGTTTGTTATCTGTTTAACCATTTGAATTTCCAACATCTATTTCTACATGTTTATATTATTTGGACTATCTCTGGGATAATGCTCTATGCATGCATTTGTGCTTTTAGCAAAGAAGCGGGATTTTTTTTTTGCACACGTAACATTCGACTGTAAATTACAATACAATGTACAATGGATTTTCCTATACATGGTACAGAAAACTACTTGGAATGAAATATACAGAGTTACAGACACTGGCAGCAGACATTTGCCTTTCATCGGGACAAATATAATCGTATAGTATAGTTTTAACGGTAACGGAGGTAAATGTGTGTGTGTAAATATAATCACAAAAATTATAGGACTCGTGCTACTCTTATACGCGTTCTATCGTAAAAAGTTGAACAGTTGTGACTTGTACATAATGTACATGTACAACAATGCATGAGTATGTACATGTATTATGTTAGTTCTATAGTGTGGATTCTATATAGGTTGTCACCTGAGAGAACTGTGGGGATGTTTTAATTTAAATCTGAATTTGAATTCCTGTTGTTGACATTGACGAAGAAGGGCAAAATATACACTGGAAAGTTAATAGGTTTTGTATGATACCACAGGATTATTTAAAACTTTAATTTGAACATGTATTAAATACAAATTTGAATAGCGACTAACGTATGTATATTCGAAATTAGATGAAATATAGGGCTTTGATATTAATGATTCCTTGCGTAAACAAAAAAATAGTGGACAAGTAGCCTCCCAGCTTGATATCAAAGTAGAGGAATTGATGGATCCAAGCATGTCATTCCAAAGTCAAAAAGCCTGTGTTGTAATATCTTTTTTTTTATGAGCAACTATCTAGTTGTGCTAGTCAGCATGTACGAATTGTGTTTATATTTTCTATTCATGAGGGTTTATAATAATTCATAATAGTCCATGTAGAATGTATACAATAAACAATGGGGAATAAATGATATCGTTTATTTTATTCGTATATTCGTATATATAGGATTTAATTGTACTTGTAAGTAAAACCAGCATGAAATATATACTTTTGATGTCTGCCTTCTACGTACATGTACATCCTAATAATCCTAAACTAGTATGTTTTTGTATCAATCTATAGATAGATTAGTTAGAGAATATCTATTAGAAGTGAAAGGACGGCTTTGATGCTTTTAAATGTCTGGATTTGACAAAAACAACAGTGGCAAAATAATCAGAGGAATTTTTTTTTTAAATGATTTATTTATTTTGGTATCGGAAAAAGGATTTACGACTTTTTTTCTGGTGTATAGATTTCCAATTTGTTTTATTTGTAAGTTTTCTTTCCTTTATGTGTGTGTACAGAAAACGTGTTGTACTTTGAAAACTTCCTACATGCCTTTTGATATATGATGATTGTGATCCATCTTGTTCTACAAGGAAAATAAATATCTCTTGAACTACCTAAATATTTTTAGTTATTTCCCAATTTACTACAAAATTAAAAGGAAATACAAAATAAGATATGTATTGTCTGGAATGGTATAGCTGTAATATTTTTTATTTATTAATTTATGTACATGTGGAACAATTTGTTTCTGCAGGAAGTTGCAAGGTGTGTGTACACAGAGAAGAGTGACAGATTTAATTATATTGGATGATAAGTCATGAATCATGATATATTTGACCCTTTAATTAGAATTCCAAACATGCCAATGCAAATTATATATGTATGTGCAAATGAATTTAGGAATAGATACATTTGCATACGTAGTAAAATGTCATAAATAAATACAGTGATAAGAAGTTTGACTGGAGACCACCCTATGCAAAAAATAATAAAATTGGAATTTATGAACTGAAGACTAATGAGGATGAATTGCCGTTTCAGTTGTTTTATTGAGGTGATAGAAACGGAATTTGATATAGGTAAACATTTGAATTTGAAAATAATAAGTGACAAGCACTAATGAGAATTTCTACATTCGAGGAAATTCATTTAATATTCATAATACACATGCTATATATACTGACTTATGTAATGTACTAATGTAGTATAGTATTTTGATATTTTTTCAACTGTATACATTGTATGTCAGGAGTTGGATTGGAGACATTTAAGTTTAAAATGTTGCTGTCTGAGTCATAACAGAAAAGAGTCTATCATGAAAGGAAACCAGTTTGGATTTGGATTGTGTATACTATTTTTTTAAAACATAATACATACGTATATCTTGTGATGAGTTGTTCATTTTGATTTTGATTTGATATCATCATCGGGCTCTCTTGTACATTATATTATTCAAACATGATTGTTGTACATAGCAGTGCGATAGCTCAAAAAGTTCTGAGAACATAAATCATTTTTCCATCTATTGATTTGGCTATTGTTGTTTTTACCAACTATTGTAATACATTTAATTTCCTTTGGTTGCCCGCAAATCCACCGTTGTGATATGAAAATTTTGCTCCATATACATATACATGTAGTTTTTTCTGAATTCATATCTGTCTTACCACACTATATATTGGAGCAAGAGCTTTACAAGTACTTTGTGGTTTTATTTGATGAGAACATCTTTGGTATTTCTGAAATTGAGTTTTTTTTATACCATGAATTCCGAAATTTCCGTAGCCCAATCTGTATCATATAACTATGTGTACTGAACTGTGTGTGTAGGTAAGATATTGTGAAGCTATGTGAAGTCATAAGACTTGATAAAATGCTGATAAAGGGAGATATTCAATGTGACGTTTCTTGTTTCATTCGGCTTGACTGACCCAGATGCACAACCTTTTTTCCTATCGTTATATTTTTATGACGATGCCTGATGCTCAAAAAATGCTTTTTGTTCATCTTTTCGTTTTATAATTTTAATCGAGTGGAAAGTGTAGCCCAACACATTGCACATTTGTATAGTATAGACCAATGGTAATATTAAAGTAATAGTAAAGGAACTTGCTGCAGTGCTGTAGGTATATATTTTACAAATTACCAGTGTACAACTGCTTTAAGATTTTAATTAAATGATGTGTACATATATACGAGTTTGTAGCTGAATGAAATGGGAATACTATATAACAACCACAACTTGATTACGAGCGCGGAGACAGATATTGTGCAAATCAAACGAATACATACAATTTAAAGAACCGTTTTATAAAAACATAGTAGTTGGAGCAATATAGTATTAACTTGTAAATTTATAAGTTAATGAAAACAAGCACAAGAATTTTTACAATTCACATGCAAAGTCCTTAAAAAGTATACGCACAACTTATTGTTAGAGAAGTATCAGCAGCACACAGTATATAGCCGAGTAGATAGGAATTTTTGATAAATGTTACCCTTTTAAATGTCGGCATTATTTTTCGTTTTGTAGGTCTTGAATTGAGATTTTCTCAATTGTAGTTTAAAATAAGTTTTAAAAATGAGAAGTCGAGTACAACTTTTGTCTCGATGTAAAACATATACCTTTAGTTGATTTTGAAGTATGTATACTGATGAAAGAACGAAAGAGGTAAAATTCTCACGTTTAACATGTTGTTCTGTCACAAAAACATTTTACATTCTCAAGTACATGTAAGCAACTAGAGCATTATTGTTTGTATGCATGTAAGATTTACTCTGTAGTTAATTAATTTTTCCTGCAGAGTTTAACTTTTTGGAACATGTCAACTACATTGAAAACTAACAACTTGCTAACAATATGAAAATTTATTAGCCTTTTCCTGAATTCCCATAATCCCAATTAAACTCAACACGCAAATCCCATGGACCTTGACTTTTTCCGACGTAACTTGAAACTTGCAACTATATATCATGGTGTAATTTTCTCACCTGAGGATTGAATTGACTTTCATTTATCACCTTGTTTGTATTGTATTGAATTGGGTAGTCTAGTTAATAGGAACATTTTTTCCCATTGCATAGTATAGCATATAATTTCCTTGTACTTGCTCATTGCTGTATGTATATATATATTGTAAATTGTAGCATTAGCGGAAAAAAGATGAAGTTAAATGAATAGGATGAAACTTTATGATTATTATCATTGTTCAGCGTATGAAAAGGTTTGCGTCTGAAAGTAAATAGCTTCAGGGGAAGAGCTTGATAATAATTATTTACATGCATGCTCAAAATCTTTTACCAGTATTAGCAGTAAATATATAATTATAGTTAACTCTATTAATCGTCAGTATATTATGTATATTTCGTGGTTACATTTGAGAGTCGGCTTTTGAAAAACTGTCTTCCACTTGACTATGTATGTTTATATCCATGCGTACTTACATTTTTGATGAGAATAGAAGAAGGTCGAATTTTTTACGAAGATCATTAAAATTTAAAAGTAATAAAAGAAGATTTACATTTGTACTTGAATTGCAGGCAGGTGTGTACTGTGTATATTTGATACTGTGAATTTATGATATGCATTCTGATTATGCCTCTATGAATTACGTTTGCATGTCAGTTTTGCTAACTTAACCTAACTCAACGCGTGCTCGTTGAAGCTTTTAAGAGAATAAGGAAAAAAAACTGTAGGTAAATGAGAATGTGCTTGTCTGCTTGTGTATGGTATTTCTGTGATCAAGATAGAACTGAAAACATTGTGTGTACATTTTATGTATAAGTATATAAGATATATTGTGAGTTGTTGAATCCCTCGAAGGTTACACAGTGCATGATTTTTTTTGTATGTGTTGACTGGGATGAGTGATGTGTGTCAAAGAAAATTGACTGCAGCTGTATTTTATGCATCATAAATGAGACGACGTCGTTGTCTTGAGAAGAATACAAAATATCTGAGTGACTATTACATTTAACTTTAAAGCCTATATATTTCTCTCTATCACCCATAAAATTTATCAATGTTTGCAAATATACTCGCAGACAATTTATGCTATGCACCGATTCATTCAAATTGAATGAACGCTATATGCTTTCCCCTATATAATATCGTGCTGACAATATTGGACATGCACGCTGAAAAGAAAATGACGCTGTACGCTAAATTATTATATCACGAAACTAGTAATTATTGAATGGAAGGCGGCAATGATGATGATATTGATGATGGTTTGAGCAACTCATTTACTTGCAATATATTGCTTCTAAAACTGGTACATTAGGGATGTTTTGTTCAGCCTTGTATACATATTGCTATTTACGTTGTGGACTTGACTACTAACTCAAATTAAAATTTAGATTGTGCTAAATGAATAAGTACGCAAATGAATGGATGATGTAGTTTGTTATTTATTATTAAATGAACAACAAGTGAAGGTTTCATGCGGTCGTCTCGTATGACTTGATATTTCTTGAAACTATATAATAATAATTTGAACAAATTTCCAACTTCTCCAACAAATTATGTGCATCTATTCATGTGGATACGGTGAAAGCTCAATTTTTTACATGCGTTTTGCAGTTATTATCCAATTTATGAAACTTATTGAACTTATCATGTATGTATATAATATAATACGTATATGTAGTTATGTACTCATTAATTTCCATTAGTAACACATCGTGTATCATAGTTTACAGCTAGATGACATGTAATGGGACAAAAAAGTATAGGACATTCGATGTCTCGTGATTCAAGTAGGATTAAGGTAAATTGAAGCTTAGTCCATGTTGCAAAGTACATTGACAAAATGGCAGAAAAAACCAGCTTTTCCACATATGATATTTGATTTATATCCAAACAAAAGACAGTCATGGAGTTTCCAATTCCATTTTTCTGTTGACATTTCCAATTATTTTATTTGGTTTCCCACATGGAAAAACATGTTGGCATTTAGTCTCACATCTTCTAAATCACAGTGCCAAAACAATTTAAAGCCATTTATAACTGTCTCTAAGTGCAAGATTTTTGCTATGTCAGCAAAAAGCCGAAAGGCCATGATTGTCTACGTATTTTGAAGTAATAGCCGATATATCTTTCCCATAGTTGCGTATTATAGAGAGAGAATCTCACGCGGAAAGTGAGTGCTGAAAAATATCCATGAATTGGCAATATCATAGGAATATTTAGTATAATAATGGGAACAGATACATATTTGAAATTAGTTTATTTCAAGGACTGCGTGAGTTGTTATACTAAAAAAAATGGGAAACAGATGCATATTGTATGTACAAACAAAGTGACAGCTTGAAAGTAAACAGAGAATTTCAATCTGAGAGCTTGACAACAGAGCAGTTTTGCACACACTCAGGCACTTGTTTTTTTTCTCCTCCAAAATTTGGAGGCTACTCTTGTATATTATATATTTTTAAATGACGTCCGAAAGAGACTTCTTGATGTGTAAAATGCATAGTACACCCTAAAAACTCATGAATTACGATGACTGAATGAAATAATAAATATTGTAAGCAGTATAATAATTTCCATTCAGTAATTGCTATGCATTTGCATAATCCAACATGTATCAGAAGTCAGAACACAAATTACAATTTTCTTTTCCTATACACTGATAAACTGAATGAGGCTAACGATAAGAACTTTTGTCTGTCAAGATTATGTTTTAATTCTTTGCCTACCATGCATGCATGTTTTATTACATTAAATGATTATTTCGGAGAAGTTAAGCTGCATCGATTTGAATTTGTGTACTGTACACTGTATATACTTATGTACACCTTGAATTAGAGGGAATTGCTCAGTAGCTGCGTGGAATGCAGCATATTGCTTTTTCTCCTGATGTGAAATAGTAAATTCATTGACATATGTACGAATTACCTAATAAACTAATAACCTATGCATCATTTAAATGTGTGGTATACTACTTATATACGTGTGTAGATTTCAAATGGTGAATTAAAATTATGTACTGAGCTTTCAAAAATTCAAAAATAGATGCTTATTCATATAATATGAATGTGTAAGTACTAAGTACTCATCTCGTGAGACAAACCGCATTTGTGTGTCGGTGTATCTGTCATTGATTACGCAATTTATTATTGTTAAGGTGGTGTATAGGGACGAGGAGGAGGATTTTGATTCCTGTTGTATTAGATAAAGCTTGATATTGTATATATATTGTTAATATAAAATACGAGACAAAAGTTTCCTCATTGTTCTCCCCAGTGTTTATTTCATTCACGTTCACAATTCACAATCATATTTTATTACACCTCAGGGTATAACGTCTGTAATATAGTCAGTATAGTGTTTTCCCGTGTGATGTATGGATCATTTATGCTAATGATGGAAATCCTAATGGAAGTCGTTTTTTTCTTTCTTTCTTTCTTTGTTTCTATGCAACTTGTACATGTACATATCGTATATATGATTTAAAAGATGTGTGATGATCAATTGAACATGGTAAAAATGGTAATTTGATGGTCTTCTCGGTATGAAATGGACAATATATACGGATAGTCAATATACTTGAGCTCACTGGAAAACCTTCTTTTATGAGTTTGCGTCTTGGAATACTAAATTTTCGTATTTGTTTTTGTTTGTAGTAATTATCCATGCGTATTGGAATTGGTATTGCTGAGGCTTCCCTTTGTCATTTAAATTTTAAGTAGTATTTACATGTAAGGTGATACATATAAGCGTATGAAGAATACATTTCAATAACCTTACAACAAATCCAAGTACTAACAATTCTTCTTGTAAGTACGATTAGCTATGGTTAGTGTGAATGAAATCATTCTCTATACTCGCTAGTTTATCATCAGAGGAGAATGTCACATGCACATGAGAAAAAAGTCAATTGTATATATATACATAGTGAACTTGATAGTTTTTATGCTAAATAAAAGTTCAGACACATTAAAAACTTGACACTAAATATATGTTTTCAGGTTTAACTACACTCGCAATGACTATCTAATTATACTAAATGGATTTAAATTTGGAATTTTGAACTTATCTAGCACGCAGATTATATGCAGAGACCGGATTACCTCAAATAATTTAGTGAGTTCCCTAGCATGAATATATCACGTCAATTGGGAATTGGGAATTGTGAATTTGAAATACTCCAATGAAGAAACATAAATGGTAACGTGATACATTGTCAAGAATCTAATAGATTTAAAAATTACAAATACCTATAGTATACAATTTATATGTCCCTGTCAGTATCTATACAGAACAGGGCTTACAGTAAAAAATATAATGGAGGAAATTATTCCGAATTCATGTTTGGTAGAAAGAATTGAAACTTTGCTGCAATATGTATTTTTACAGTATTTGGGTATTTAATAAGAATATTGTATAGGAAATAGAATGTACGCCGTATACGTATATTAAACGAGGTTTTTTTATTTGAAGTATTATGTGTTGATTTTGATGTTGTGTAAGTAGAAGAGTTGAGTAATCTTCACAAGTTTGAGACTCTGACTTTGAATTTGACTCGCTCATACAAAAAATTAGGCATGGCCAGACTGTCAGTCAAATCATAGACTTGGCTTGCTCATTACACAATGACCATTTAGTGAACTTGTGTATCTGTGTGTGTGAGTGCATATTGCTTGAAGGAGAATTGACTGAATGAGGGTTCATTGAAATTTTCACACGGATTTTTCATTCCCGTCATAATTTTCCTCAATGTGTCGTCATCTTGACTTTGGTTAAGAGTTGACTCAAGTTCAGGATCATTTACATTTACAACATCTTTACATCTTTTGTGTATGCATGTTTTCACTCCTTGTCTGACACTTTTTTTTTGGGGGGGGGACACCATTAGGAAAGCAACAAGGTATATATAATGTATATTTTCTCTTAATTGTGGATTGTGGAAGGTGAAAGACAAGGGATCAAGAGACCTTAATTTAAAAAATTTACGGCACATTTGTGCCTGACAGGAAGAAGGGCGATTTCAAAAGTGTATGCATAATCAGTCGCAAAGTTTACAGTTGAACTTTAAACAGATGGATACCGAACAAAATGAATGTATATTTAATGTAATCTCACTAATTTCTTCAACACATATCCAAGTTGTGCTTTCTTGGGTCAATAAAAATCCTCATGTTTGGTGAAGGAAGGACACATCCACTTGTTGTTCAATGATTACAATTTGTGTTTTTGAAGAATTACACGTTGTTATGAGTTTACACAAAATTTTAATGTACTATTTGAAATTCAAAATATCGCTCCGAGTCATTTTTCACATATGAAATTGTAATAAAAGTATAGATACGAGTAGGTAAATTATGGCGGTATAGAATAGAGCCCGACTTTGCATTGGATATACATACTAGTGAATTCATTTTTGTTTTTTTTTTACGAAGGAACTTGAAGGAATTGAACGCCAATCCCAAGTTGTAAGATAAAGGATTTTGTTGTATATTATGCTGATCATCTGTATTATGGTTGAATAATGTATGACAATCTATATGAATTACATAGGAAATTATGAAGAATACTTTTGTTATCTAGTTGAGCGTTGACATTAAGCCTGAAGCCTTGTTGTTAGCTTTTTAAGTTTGTCTGATTTGAAAAGTCTGCAACACGCATTGCATTCATTGTTGGTTGTAAACTCAAGCACGTGTACCACAAAAATTCAAGATCATTGTATTCATATATTAGATTCAGTATTTTCTTCTTCTTCTGAGACTCTGTGCATTTCGTATTCAAAACTTGAAACCCGAATCAAAATGATTGTTCATAAAACAGTCCAAGACTCAAGATTATGAGCTCACAGGCAGAATTGAGAGACGATACAGGTGCAAATGATGAGAGAAAACAAAACTATAATAACTATGATATATTGAAACTCATTCAGAAGAATGATGGAGACAGAGAGAGAGAGAGATATACAAAGAGGGAAAACTATCAGTCAGACTAGTTTAGTTGTTAATAAGTTGCCGTGAGCTTCAATCTTTATCGTTTGTTTGATATAATGAGGGTGTGCTTAAATTGCAATCGGGTCTGTAGAATGATAAACACAGATTAATTACTACAAAGCAAAAACAAAAATCAAGTTGTTCCTGTTTCTTCCTCTAATATCGTATATACATACATATACTATTGACGAAAATACAATTAGTCATGCACCATCTTTTCTCCACTATAGAATGGACATGAAAATTTGATTATGAGTATAGGATGATGACGATGACTAAAGGTTTTTTTTAACACGCCATGAATTGGCATCATTATTATCATTAATTATTATACTTTAATTAGCGTATACCTGTTAGCTTTAAAAAGTTTGAAATTATAGTATTGTGTGTCATTCTTGCAATTGAAAGTATACGATATCACATCACTGTACCCTTGTTGGTAATAAGATTTAGAAACTGCGCTACATATTATTGTATATGCATAGTTAATATAATTATTGTTATAGCTATACCCATGTGAGTTGACAGTTTCTTGGATTGAAATTCTCATTGGCATGAGAGAGTAAGGTTAGAGCAAATAGCTTGCACTCGTACTCGTGTTGAAAAATCATTTCCTGGTAAAACATGTTGTGGTGAGAAACCAAATCCCTAATTAAACTGATCTTGTTGCGTCAAGCTAGAAATACACTTTTGTGTACAAATAACTTGGTCGCTGTCACTGTATATAAAATATAAATACAGTAAATCACACTGAATATTTTGTAAACTTATTGTGGTGATGAATTTAGAAGACTAGATTGGATTTTGCAAGTTGCTTTTGTATTTCTGTTTACTTATTTTCCTATCGTAGTTGGGATTCTACATTCGAATTCGACTTACCCATATCATGCAAATTAATTGCACTCAACGCGTTTAAGAGCTTTTGGTGTTGCTGCCTTTGAATCTGTAGGGAAATATTGGAATATATTCCAATGGAGATTGGTTAACGAGGACGTGTGTAGTCAACCGTATCTAAATTCCTTTTCATACAGTCCAATGGTCAATAAATAAGTAGATAGGTACAGATACAATTTGGAGTAGCTTGACTGTGAACTTTAAAGGATCTTTTCAGTTTTACTAACTTGAGGAAAGTGGAAAGTCAAAATATCCAAGGCCATCCGTTGTACGTTGTAGCTATACCACTCTGTTTATTTAAATGTATATAGGTTTGTGAGAAAGTCCTGGATTCAACAAATTACAAATAGGATATCTAATTAGCATGTTTGGAATTGAAATGAAATGAAATGACAAGTTTAGGCTTATCATTAGAGTGCCATTGACTATAGAGTATTGTGGAGTATTTGAAATCCAGCCATGTCGTTTCATTTGACTAGTAGTGAATCTGGTATGTTCTTGCTACTCTTGACTCAAGTGCAATTTTAGAGAGAGAGAGAGTGGGTGAGACGGAAAGTTTGTACGGATTGTCAGTGTACGATATAATATACTTGGGCCAGAGACAGTCCGTTCTGCTCACTGCACTATTTCGCCTGTCAGTCTCAGTTTCAATTTTGGCTAAAGAAAATGTAATTCAAACCGTATAATTTGGTAATTTTGTGAGTCATATTATTGAATCATGTTATAATGTTTATATCTTGTTATGGGAAATGGGAGTATCCACAAAAAAAAACAAAAGGCAAAGAGTACATGCTCAACTTTAAATGAATAAAGCTACTAATTATCTTGATTAAACTGACTGCCATTAAGTTCTTACCACAAAATTATGGGTTTTGAATAAGCCTTTAAAATGATTGTCTTTGTTCAAGTAAGTAGTACTTACTATACTACTTAAATAATAAATACAATAACAATATTTGCAACAAAGTACAATGTGGTTTTGTTATCTTGTATATAATATACATAATATTATTATGTATGTTCAGAAATACATAAGGTATCAATGAATGATACTGGAAAATGAATGCAAGTAAGTAATATGTAAGTATGTACTACGGCTACTACGTACGTCTCTGTTATGTAACGTATGAAAATGCAACTCGATCCTCACTTGTCATGCGTATATGGGAAAGACAATGAAGAATTTCACTAGTGAAGAAATTTCACACATTTTCTTCGTTACCAATGAAAATAATAAAAGTTTAGCAATAATATTCAATGCGAATATTAATGAACAGATCTATATTCTTATACATAAATTAAAATTAACTAACTACTGTAGGAATAGGAAATTTCTATTATTTCACAGTTAGTTTGATCTATAATCGTGTAAGCTATTTCCAATTTGTGATTACTTACACGATTTTCTTACAAAATGGAAGATAATGCCTCATTATTAATGAGAGAGATTGAATGGAAGTAGCATTTTATTTCAGAAACAGAAAGGAAAAGTTTATTGTATTATTTGGATTGAGTAATCGATGGTCACTCAGTGATGATTGTTCAAGCACTTGTTCTGTGAGTATTGTAGTGTGTTGTGTTGTGTACACAGACGAGTGAATAAAGTGCATTTTTAATCGCAACGTGGATTGGTGTGAGCTAATTGAAATTGTATGGAGGGCTAAATGAAGGAAGACTGCATTAAAAAACGGCTGGACTTCCTCTTTAATTCTTTTGATTCCTTGACTTGATACAATTTTTATTGTGTTCAAAATGAACGCTCAAGCTTAGATTGGTTAAAACCACAGCTCAAATATGGCATAACGCGACATGCTTTTGGTTCCTTGACTTGCACTTAAATGATCAGTAATGGTTCGCATATAAAAATGTGTATGTGTATACACTATTACACATCGTACGTATGTAATGTACGTATACGTGTAGCTGATGTTAAATGATTGTGTTCAATTTTCGTGGTTATGTTTGCATGTGTAATTGTAGCGTGGATAAGACTGCATGGTTGACTTGTGACCAAACACGGATATGAATTTATGAGCTGCAGACTATGAACACACGAATCATGCATTTATGGATGATGTGAATGTGTGTGTAGTTATTCACTATCTGTATTGTATAATAGTGTAAACAAAATTAGTGTGAAAATAATAACACAGGAGAAAAAAGTATGTACAAAAAACTATTGTGTTTTCTCTATATGTATCTGTAGGTATATGAAAGTGAAGGCAGACTGTGTCGGGCATATTATAGGCATCAAGCGATCGTTCTTATAGGTATATGTAAAAGTACTCTTTTTAAAAATGGTTTTTATTAGTTTGACTGAATTTCAGAATTTTCAGACTTGAAAACAACATTCACGTGTTATTTACTATGTGATTATAATCTGTGGGGTGCAATACGCTGTGCAGATTTTGCAAATAAATTTCAAGTTCCTTACCACTACCACCTTCTTCTCATAATCTACATAGGTAGTGTATACTTTCTTGTAATCTATAGTATAGTACATAGGGTAATAAACATGTAGAATAGAGAAATATTTCTCCGAGTAGTAGTAGTGCAAAATATTTCATGAGATGGGTTTTTAAATATTATGTAGTTTTAAAAGCGTCCATGTAGCTCATTTTGTTTCAGTATATACAGAAAAGGTTTTGGTTTGGACTTGTATTAATCATACAGCATTATATGCAGAGAGAACGGAGAAGTGTATTATATGCAGATTAATTTCTGAGATAACCGCAGCAAACGGACTGACCATGTTTCTTTATAATGGGGCAGGGTGCTTACACCGAAAACATGAGCAATCATCATAAAATGATGCGGTGCTAGCTATAGATCTACATATATATAATGTATAGCTATACTTGTACAATTAATATTAAGATTAGGCCTACAATTATGACTAGTGGGCAGTTATGAGCCATTCAATTGATTGTTATTATTATTAATATGGCCCATCTATGGGTGAGATCATGTTTTATGTCTTTTTCCCTCCAAACTCGTAATTCCAACTCGAGGAGAAAAAAATTACATACCTCATTTGAGGAGGAGCTGGAATAAGGATTGAATGTGACTAACAGAGTCTTAATACTGGATTCTCATCTGATATTCAAAATTGATATTTCACATGCTATGTTAATTTTCCTTATCCGACTTTTCTTATGAAAAAAATCTTTGTGACTATACAAATTATTATGAGGATATCATATTGACGATGCGAGGATATATTGTGAAGAGAGAGAGAGAGACAACAAGGAAATTCAAAGCTTGATTAACTAAAGGATGAAATTGTAATGTATACGTATAGTTACAAAGCACCATAGTCATGTGATTAAATTAAAAGTTCATGATTCATGATTGTGTCTGAGATTTGTGAAGAGGCAAGTCTGTCTTTAAGTAGATTTAGCAGTAGGGAATCCTCATTTTATTTTGTATTGTCTCGAAGATTTAGAATGCACGATTCCCTGTGCGTATATATATGTATATATGAAATAGGGATAAAGAATGAACAAGTCTTGTAAGAAAAATCATTTGTGCATGCAAAGAAAAAAGTTAATTCATTTTTTTTCTATGATATTCAAAAGTCGGAAGGATTATAGATTGTAAGTTTAAGCTTTTAGGGAAAACCATATGCATTCGAATCTTACGGGAGTGAGTGAGGTCGTAAAATAAGTAATGTATTTTAAATTCGAAATTGAATTGAATTCTAGACATTTTGATGTCTTTGCAAATTCCAAGTTAATGCTGCACATTAAATAATTAAAATGGAGAGGGTTTCTAAATTATGCGGAACAAAATTGAGCATTATTAATGAAATATCATAATTTGCTTTCTCTGTGAACATTTGTTTTTTACTGTGTTCAGGACTTTGAGGGTAAATTTGTCAGTACTTGTTTTATACTAAAAAAAAGTGTGTTTGTAAACAAGCCTTGCAAGTACTCGACGCTTTTGCGTGCAAAATAGAGCATTTATCATTCCGAGTTTGTTTTCGATCCGACTTTCCCCAAATATTGTGTGTACGGATAGAAAACATCCATTCTCGTCTCTAGTTCAATTAATCATGCATTAGCGGAGCTCTTCTCTTAGTTCCTAATGTTCTTATATATATGTGTGTAATTTTCTACAAAAGTAAGCGCGAACTGTTTCCAAAGTCTATTCTTTTTGATAAAATATCAATAAGTGAGCACGGAGAGAGAATAGAGAATGCTCTCGCATTGAATTTATCCAGCGAGTATATGCATAGAGTTATGGTATCTAATGTGTGGATTTGTACCTACGTACACTGTAGATGCATTAAATCGATGAACGTGTAGCTATGAAATTACAATTGTGACTACAATTTTTACGACGACCGGAAAAGCATGAAAATATTTTATATAGGGAATGTTAAAAAGGCGTCGTCCCATTCCACATCTTTAAAATCATTGTGTGTGCACAGCGAATATTTATGTACGAGTACTTACTAAGTATGTACTACTAAGTACTATTTACTGCTAAAAAAATATAAACAAATGTCCTTTTTGCGTTTGATTGTTCCTCTTCTTAAAACTTGCATTTGAAAATTATTTCGTTGATAAAATTGAAAGCATATGGATATGCTTGAGCTATAGCCTCCGTGACAGTATTTACAAGTAAGACAGTTTTTTTTATATGGAAATTGTTGACATTGAAATTAAATTTTGGCTCAATTTGAGACTTGATGCGGGGAAAGCACGGTATGAATTATGAATTATGGGAACATGCACTATTGCATGTGAATGGGAAATGGGATGTGAACAGGGCACAGAGACAATTTTTGTAATCAATATTGCGGACATTGTCATCGCATAATAAATGAAAGAAAGAATTTTAAATGGTAGTGTTTAAAGTCAGGAAATGTCATTTTTTTGGATTTCGCAGATGTTCGTTCTACTTTACATTCTTCAATAGAAATCCGAATAGTAATAAGGTTTTCGGAATTTTATGAATATTTCAGGCAGTCGGTAGTGCTTTGCTCGGAAAAATCAATTTTGAAATAAAACTAAAACCTATATATAAAACTATTTGCAAAGGAATTACAGATATACAGGATAGGAGGAATAGATATTGCAGAAGATGGAGATTTTGTTTTGTTTTGCAACTATACCATCTCTCTAGTGTAGCATTAGGTTTACAGGGTAATAGAAGGCAGGATGGAAGTTTATGATGAGCCAAGACAGGGACCGGCGACAACATAAAAATCCTTTATGAAGGCATATATACGTACATAAAAAAGACTGAAAAGCCAATGTTGCAGAAAATCATTAGGAAAATCCTTAACTCATCCATGACTCCTATGTAATTTCCATAGTAGGCATTTTAAGATGCAATGCAGGCCTGGCAGTGCACTTGCACCACACATTTGTTTAATTTAGAATTTAGATGCAGCCTTTTTAAAATTAAACTTGGGGTAGGTCGAGTCAGTTTCATTTTTTACCTTTTTTCTTTTATTTAATCTTTTTTTGAGATGCATATAAATTTACAGTCTAACGAATGAGGAATGTATATGTACATAAGTATTGTACATTAAACCCTGGGTTTGTTGTACATCATACGATTGATTTCATCTAATTAACCAGATTAGTCTTTTTCTTTGCCCATGATTTTGAAACTAGATTGTAAGTTATTATTCTTAGTTTTTGACATTCAAATGGAGTCATGTGTGTTAAACAAAATCAAATGGAGCTTGTTATGTACTATTTTGATTCTAATTTGCGGTGAACAAAATGCACCTCAAGTGCTAATGAAATATGATTGAGCATATGACGGAGTCTCTATCGTTTCCCTGATTGATACTGATATTATCACTGATATAGCAATGGTGCACCAAAAACTGCATTTGGACGCAGTTTTTGTTGATCTCGAGCTCGAACTGGCATGACTTTATGTATAGGGGTAGCATTTTTTTGATGGTCACAATGATATGACTATAATCTGATTTATCAAATCAAATCTCGAATATCACGGATAGTTCATTAGTTGAATACATTTTTGTTTAGATGAGAAACTTGAAAGATAAATTTTACCAGCAAGTCTCCCGTATATAGGAGTTGTGGAGGACGTTGAGCACGACGACAAATTGAATGGGGATTTGTATAAAGTATTTAATTTACCTAATCTTAAGACTTTGTGATAGAGACTGACTGTGTGTGTGTATAGAGAGTTGGGATGCATAGCAAAGAAAGTGCAAGTAATCCGTGTACTATACAGCGGCAGTCAGTACGTCAAGAAATACATAATACATGTATGCAGAAGACGGAGTTTTTGGTCTTCGTTTTTTGTTGGATAAAATTTAGCGAGAGTTTGGGGATGAGTTTTTGAATTTTAAGGTACAGTCGTGATCATGAACTAGAGCTTGAAACATTTCGGTTTCATTTGGATGAGGTTTGTGAGTTTTGTCTTTGTCCATGCACAAGATGAGCAGAGCCATGGAAATAATGTATTTACTGCGTAGATTCACTAATGCGTAACTGAATAATGGAGAGAAAAAATGATAAAGGGGTTCCATTGAGCAATTAAGTCATAGTTTATCCAGCTCTGACAACACATCCGTCCAAGGTGATCTACCTTTAAATTACGTTTGGTGAATGATGACTGGTGTGGATGATTTAAAAGGATTGCGAATACTTAATATTGTATGGAAAACTGCATTTTCTCGCTCAAATGTAATATGTATGAGAGCTCGTCGCTCACCTATTCATGACATATAAAGACAGAGGGGATTGTAGAAATAATAGATGCATGTTTTTTTGGTCGAGAATTTTCATTGTTTGCGTCATGTTAGATTCTTTTTTGATTTACTACACGATCTTATTTATTTGTCGCAGGGTCATACTCTCTTGCTTTTGCGTGGACAGTCGTCTACTTAAAACTTCAAAGATTACACATAATGATATAGCTAATAAAACATAGTTTCTCTCTGTCCTGTTCATATGTAAAAAAGAGAGCAAAAAAAGAAAGCATCCTTCAGTAATAAAAATTACAACAATAAAATATAATTCTAAGAGGAAATAATAAATGTATACTTACTTTTGTGTCCCATTTGTGTTTGAATGAGGTGAATAAATAGTTTTTTTTAATTATAGTATTTATGATTGGTTTTTGTTATGTACTCTGCATTCCAAGTTTTATATATGAGAATACCATACCAATTTCCTCTCTACTTCGGATGTAGAAAGTCAAGCAATTGTGGCAAGCTGAACCGGAAGTCATATGTCATAATGCAATTTTTCAGCATATTTTCGTTGACGTTTGGGTTGATTGCGTATACATTGAGCATATGAACTTAAAATATGGGTTACTTCTCATTTAAATTGAAATGAAATGAAGTATCAATCGAGTCAAAAATAATGTTCAAAATTTCTGTTCCACATCAGCCTATTTTTTCAAAAAATGTATCACATCAGAATGTAACGGATATCGATTTCGAATTGTTGTTTCTGTTGTGCAATAATAATGTGAAAAAAGGTTCAAGAAGAAGAGTGGATTAATGAGATTTGCACAGTTATCTAACCATAAATATGTCAGATTCGTATAGTTCCAATGCATGATGTTTGAATTTGAATATTATTTGTTTTTCAAGTTGGAAGAGGTATAGGGTATAGGGTTCAGGACAATAAACTGTACAGATTTATATGCAGATGGAACGGAATTAGAAGGATAGAACAAAGAACAAAATGCCAAGTAGCCCAAACGAAAAATCTATTGAAGGAAAAAGATAACTTGACTTTATCCGTGCATCTTTTCTGTATGAAACATGTACTCATGTACATATGTATGTCTAAACAAGAGAACAGTCGAGTCCTCGAGTCAATAACTTTGAAAATCTTGTCATGCAGTCATGAAATCTAAATCTGTGAGATAATATTATTATTATTATTGTTCATGCTCTACTAAAGAGTAACCAGCAATAGCCTCTCTCCATACAGATTTCAATACACAACTATAAAGAATAGGTATGGTATAGCCATGCATAATAAAACTGTACTATAAGAATTGAGATTACATAAATAAAATGTGGTTAAATTAATTAATTTGCCTTCGAAAAATTGACATCAAGATGAATCCGAAGAAACTTTTTATATATGTATGTATATATTTTTTTCACACGCTCACACCTTTTCCCTTTTATTGCTCTTAAATTCTTTGTTTTAAGCTTACTGTGTGTGTATAGTGTATACATTGGTTTTTGGAGTTGGTCTAAGAAAATACAGTTGCATGCCATTTTGAAGTTGCAATGACCGGAAAATAGTGGAAACATTATTATTCTGTGAAAACAGGAGCAGCAGCTGGAGTTGATTGTCAACTAGTCTTTAATGTCAAATCTTGTTACTGCTTCCATCGAATTGTTTTATACAGAGATTTAATCTGTTTCACATTATTACACTGGATGTACGTTACGTATATTAGAAGTATGTTCTTTTCTCATTTCTTGGTTATAGTCTGAGTCAGATAGTCTGACCATATTTTAGTTTCTTCGTCTGTACCTATACTGACGCTCTTCCATAAATATACTTGGCTTAACAGTAAACTTTTCGTCCTCAAAATATTTACATATCATGCTTGTTTAGTTGATGCTATACTTCTCTGGGAAGCTGAGCACACAATCAGTTGTAATATGTACATTTTTTATGATTGTATAAGTACATGAATGTTAAACTCAAGTAACTGAATGAGAGATGAATAATATATTATGCTGGGCACTACACATTGCGTATAGAATGGTGTGTGACTGTATATTTAATGCTTTTAGGAATAGGTGTGAATATAATGCGGATATTATGAATCGTCATAATAAGATGATAAGTTTTAAATACATACAAGTCCAAGTATGTATGAACGGTGTTATTTATGAGGAAAAATATGTTTCAACGATGTTTTATCCGCGAGGAACAAAAGGGAAACAACTGTTATAGACTACTGCAAGATAGATGCAAGATGCACCTACGGAAACTTGGGGAAAACATAAAAAAAGAGTTCTGTCTTCATATTTTAAAGCCTCGGGAAGTAAATATTAACGTATTTCACTGGTATTTTTTCTTCCTTTCCAAATCATCCTCATCTCTTTAGATTCTGTATCTGTATTCATTCTGTAAATTGTTTGTACATTGTATACTGTATACTATACACATATGCCATACCGTATAAGTGGCGTGTCATTAGTTTAGAGAAACGTGGTTTTTTGAAACACACACACACAAGTTGAATACCTTTTCATATGATGTATATAGAGTAGAATATAATAAAAGTTGGGGGAGAAAAGACAAGTTTGTGTTGAATTGTTCTGTTTTGTTCATGTTGATAGCTAAAGTACGTGCCGGTGCTTGAGCCGTCCATCTATTGCTATTAGTGAGATTACAAGCAAAGGATCTATTCAAATCATATAGAGGAAATTGTAGTGTGTGTGTGGTGCGTTTTGTTATAGTTTGGATGGGCTCATTGGCACTTTTTTAAAGGTTCGTATTATGTTATGTATGTCCATGCGTACTGTCATAATAAATGGATGCACACGTGTAGCGTGTTAAGCTGTTAAGTACTTATATAGATGGTGTGTATCAAACGTCACTACCAAGTCAAAATTATATATGTGTAATAATAGAATTTTCGTGCATGTTGGATTCTCTCTGTATTCAGTAACTGAATTTCAGTTCATGTTTGAACGTGGGATAATAAGAATTGTTAATACATTTTGATGCGATGGTCCGGTTTGAGTTTGAGAAAAGCAAATGCATAGACATATATCATATGCGGAACATAATGCATACTACATCCACGTTTGCTTGTATGTACTTATTGTTAGTAGACATTTCTAACCAAAGGCGAGGAATTGTAAAATATGCATGTGAGGGGTGGAGGATGATTTCAAAACGACTAACGTTGAGCATGGTATGGTGGAAGAAAGAAGGGAAAAAAAGCTTGGTTTGTGTGATCGATGTTAGTCTGATTATGTATTATATGTAATGTATAACATATGGAGTAGGTATACAACATTTGTATATATATATATATATATTTATGAGTAAGAAATATAGAAGTATTCTCTTGCTTGATAATGATGATAGAATAAAATGTTTTTTTTTTTAAAAAAAGAAGTCTAACCATGTATTTGTGTTGGTTTGTAGACTGGGGAAGGGAAACTGTGTTACAACTACAGCGTGAAATCGAAGGAGTAGGGTGTTGATATGGAAACGATTGGGATGAGGACGACCACGGCCACATCGGGAGGAGGTAAAATTGACTCGACTACGAGTAGTGGTAGTGGAAGTGAAGCCGCTCCTGCCGTCGTCTCACCTTCTCCTTGTATTGATTTCAAATCGTCATTGTCGTCGGGACAGCCAAGTTCTTCAGGTATCAACGCAACAAGAGAGCCGTCAATAGTTACCTCAACAACAACCGAAGCAGCTAATATTAATAATTGTAATACTGGGAATACTGAGGCTTCGTCATTTACCACAGAACCAGCCGGAAATGAGAATAGTAGTGAGGATTGTGACCACAGTAGTCGTCTTCAAAGCAATCAAAGCCAGAGAGAGAAAGAAATTTCTAGTGTGAATCGAGTACATGTAAAGAAGAGTAGCGATTGCATAGATAGTCAAGTGAGTGGGGAAGGGAATGATTGTAGTAGCGTGACGACGACGACGAAGACGCCAAACTTAAAAACTGATAATTTGTCTACTCATGACGACCAGTCATTGAATAGAAATGAGGATTTTAGTGGGGAAAACAATGGAGACAAGACGCCGGTGCCGAATTTCTGTGTGGAAGGAAGTTGTGGAGGTGGTGATAGTTCTGTGACTGTGGCATTGAGCTCCTCATTGAATACGAAAAATCCTTGTCTTGTGGATACTTTGTCTAATGACAGTAGTACTATTGATGGGACACAACTGCTGAGCAAAAATAATGGTAGTGATGAAGAATGTTGTGAGGATGGGACTGGAAATGGTAGTGGACCCATCTCAGTTCAAAGTTCTGAGGATATGAAATTATCCTTGGTTAGTTGGTATAGTGAACCTGAAGAATCCACTCGAGATTGTTGTAAAACCAATTTGATTTCACGGCGAAGCACGACAAATCCGGCTAGCAAGTGTTCATCATCCGGCTGTGATGGTGAAGAGTCGTTGTCATTGTTGGACACCCATGATAAGTCGGAAGAAAAAGAGAATAAGACACCCATGAGATTCCACAAAGGTAGTGCCAATAATTCTAAACAACCACCACCACCATCATCATCATCCTCCTCCTCCTCCTCAAAGAATAATAAGAATAATAATAATAATTCCGGTTGTCAAACTCAGTCGCAAAGAATCAAGATGCATGTTCAACTGTTTGAGCAACAAAATTCGCCAGCCGTGGCAATAGTTGAGAATGGCAAGGTAACTTCTAGTAGTAGTTGTAGTGGTGGTAGTGGTGGTGTTGGGGCTGCTTCTGCTGATGGAAGTCATGGTCGTAGTAGCAAGAAAATGGAATGTCCAAGATGTACTCGACGCTCCAAGTCAGGCACAACGACTCCAGCTGCTCCATCAAAAACACCACGTCGCGTCGTGCAGTCGAGCAAGAGTAGTCAGGAATTGAAAAAACCTATTAAATCCATTCTCAAGAGTGATTTTCGTGGTAGTGCAAGTGGGAGCCGGAGTGGAAGTGGGAGCGAGAAACAATCGAATTCAATGGATAGTTTGGGTTCAGCTTCTGGGATTACCTGTGCCATGACTCGTTCCGAAGGGAGTCGCACGACAAAGTTTAATTTTAATTCTGGAAGTTTTTCATCCAGTAGTTACTCTCCTGAGGAGAAAACAACTCTTTCCAAACTGAAACGTATTGAGAAATATGCTACACTGCGACTTAAAAAACCACGAGTGAGACCTTTAGATTTTGGTAGTGATGAAGGTTGTGACCAACATTATTGTAAAAATAATAATAATAATAATAATCATCATCATCATCATCATCATAATGGAGCAGAGAATTGTTCCTCAGTGCAAAGTTCCAGTACAAATGGACCCATTGATATAATGTCTAAAAGTATGTCCTTTTTGGAAAAGTCTTCATTACATAATTCCAGAGGAGAATGTGGTGGAGGGAATACATCATCTTTGAAACGTCAAGGATCTTTAAGGATACGAAAGCCCTCACCAATGTGGGAACCTTCCGGCACTCGAACTTCTGCCCTCCGTATGCAAAAAATGCAAGAGGCTAAAAATAAAACTAATAGTGGTGGACATTATTCTAAAGGTGCCAATTTTACATCATCTCATCATCAGCAGCAGCAGCAGCAGCCAAATCAAACTCAACATCACAACTATACAACGGGTAATCAGTCTGGAAGTAATCATTCTGGAAGTGGTGAATCTATTCATATTCATCATCATCATCATCATCCTACTACTACTACTAATAATAATAGTGGCTCTTCAAATCATGTAAACAATCACTCGAGTAGTAATAATAATTGTAACCATAATAATAATAATTCTAATAGTTGTCAAAATGTCAATGGAAATTGTTCTCGACCACAAACGACCGGAATGAATCATTCAAATACGAATAAGGACAAATACAGTGCCAAAGTTTTTTCTAAATTATCATCAGCTAGTGGACAAACAACGAGTAGTGCTATGAAAAGGTTGAGACAAGAACGAGGCGTCCAAACAGAGTCATCACCTTTTTCTATCATGTCACCAACGGATGGACATGGAAATTCTTCTTCTTCATTTAGAATTTCTCCCGTGCCAACTTTTGATCAAGAAACGGATGAAGCTGAACAAATCAAAAATTTGGAAATTCTTGCTCAGCGCTATAGAACAACAGCATTGAGATTTCAACATGAGTATGAAAAGAGTGAAGAGAGGAATCGAGAATTGGTAAAACAATTGAAAGAAGTTCAATCTGAGACAAGTGAGATACGGGTTTTGTTTATTTTCTTCCATCATCTACACTAGAATACAAAATTCATTCTTGTGTGTATTTAACATGTTCTCATCCCCTTGTTTCCTTTTTGATTGTATAGGCGAAATGATTGATTTTCTTCAAGCTGAAAAATCTACTCTTGCTGAATCTTTGACTGAAATTGAGAATGAGGTAAATTGCCTTTAGTTATTATGTACATGACGATGACACATGTCTGTTTAACATTACATAATACATAGTTCAATGATTCCAGAACAGCTCACATGCGGATGAGGCTCATATTATGAGCCTAATAGCTATAGTGTATTTTTTTGAATTCCTCAAATCCGTACTGATAGTGTACACCACAATTTTCTAATATAAAGAAATTGAACTTGAATTTTCAAGTATAAAATGCATTTATTCTTCTTCTTTTCTTGAATGTACAAAAAACAAAAGTAAAAAAACCGTTCACCTTTTCACGTACTATACTCTCTCTCTCTCTCTCTCTCTCACGTAATCTACCATGTATTTATAATATATGTACTCCATGTACAGTAGAGATAGAGAGGAGCATGGCTAATAACAACAGAAAGAATCGTGCTGGATTGTTCAATTTCATATGTGTAACGTTTTTGTAAAACTTATTTCATCTCACCTTTTGTTCTGTATCACAGGGAAAGAAGTTGAAAGAACAGGTGGATTCGGGTAAAAAAGAAGCACAGTCACGCTGCTCTAGTTTGGTTCGTCTCAGTGAACAGCACAAGCAGGAGGCTCTCAAATCTCAAGCATTACTGAATCGTTTGGAAGCGCAATCAAATACAATTATTAGTAAACAGTCGGCAGAGATAAGTGATGCTTCCCTGAATATCCAGCAGACTAGACATCGTATTGTGACACTAATTGAGAAACTTCTCAAGACGTATAAAGTTCCTCATCATCTTCTTGCGGTAATTGCAGTAATTGAACTAAAATGGTGTACCTACATTGTTTTGCTTTGTTTAAAGGATATATATATTTATTGAATTGAATTGACATTTGCGTGTGTTTTTTTATTTATTTAATTAGACTGCCTCTCACACAGAGGCAAGTTTGGATGAATCTGATTTGACTACTTCTCTTCTTTTGCCACTTGTCAATGCCCTTGTGAACGTTTTCCCACCCGCCTCATCACCAATTTCACCTTCGTTGTCTTCCAAGTCTTCCAGTGTTGACGGGAAGGAATCTTGCCACGCTACTAAAAATACATTAGCAGCTCCGAGTACTACAACAACTGTAGTAACATTGACAAATGTCAATAACTCGGCTCTGTCCACGTCCAACCACTCTCCTTCGCTGAATAGAGTAGAAGAAGAAGGGACTGAAGATACTGCTGAAAGCTTAGATACATCTCTACAAAATTTGAATCAAGCTATATTGGAACGGGAGGCAGCTGAGCGTCTTGACGATGGTTATGATATTGTTTCTGGTCTGACCACTACGGATGGATTGGAAAGTATTCATGATGGTGATCATTTATCAATTAAGACTGAAGTAGAGAAATTGAACCGTGCCCTGGCGAAATTGGTCTTTGTCATTCGTATTATTGTTATTCATTGTGACAAGAAAGTATCTGGTGTGGCTTCCAATATTTTACAGGTGAGAATTCAAAATAATAATTTTTTATTTTGGTCTGTTTGATAAGTATTTTCATCATTTTGACTTACTTATGTAATATGTTGTTCTCTCTTTTGTCTTTTTCTTAATACACAGTGCCTACGGTCCATAGAAGAAGAAAAATTGGGTACGATTCCAGAAATGGTCAATGTCCAAAAGTCTCTTGAAGCCTGGAACTGTAAATCGACAAGTCCAACTTCAAAGATATTTGTTGAAAATGGACATAGTCATGTGTAGAATGCCTTTAATTGTTATATGTATGTATTATTATTATTTTTTGTTGGACTATTTTGTGTCGCGCATCATATTATATACTCGCACACACAGCTCCTAAATGACTTTCAGACTACACAAATTATTTTAAAATACCATTCCTCCTTTTTTTCTTTACTACAAAATATTACTATTGTTTGATTTGTTTTAAATATTGTACATCCTGTTAAGTTTTCTTAAGTATGACAAGCAAAGAGCAGACAAACTTTTCTTTAGTTTTGGAGCTAATAATGATACTTTTATCTACAGGTATATTAAATACTTCAGTCAAGCATAATATGTAACATTCTTGATGAAATATTTTTTGACTGGTTTATTATAAGATACTTTTTAATTCAATATTTTCGTATTTTATGTTTTTAAAAACTCGAGACAGAATTTTTGTATTCATTAGTACTATCGTCAGTATATTATAATTATATTGACTAAATAACAATAATTAAATAAAACATGCATGCACAATCTGTAAGTCTCGCTAAAGCATCATACTTTTTTTGCGAGCCCCGCAAAAAGAAAAAGCCGAAAAAGTCAACATTTTCTTAGAAAAGATGGCCGCTCGTAAAATTAATGAATCCCCTTTTTTTTGCAAGGCTCGCAAAAGCGCCGCTCGCATACTCGTACAGATTGTGCATGATTAATAATATTATTTATATTATAAATATTATAAATATTTCAAATCTTATTAATATGTATAAGTAAAGAATTAGTGGGTGAAACTGAAAAAACCGTTTCTCTATTGTTCATGCAGTATATGAAGATGTAAAACGATAAAATTATATCATGATATCTCATGTATGCAAGTGGCCATATTATTTATGTAATTAATTTACTATTTAAATGTGTATATCTATGATAGATAATCTATCCATATAAATATGATGATGCTTCATATAAAAAAATGATAATAATGAATGATGACGAACCAAATGCCTATAAAGAGCTAGTTTTATCAAATAAACTGCTATTAAAGTAAATACTGTTATAGGTATAAGTGCTATATAAACTTTTTTATTACTACTTGTTTATTATCGTTCGAAGCTAATAAAAATTATTCAATCAAGTACATAATGTGATTTACATTACATAATTTCGTGCATGCATTTTCTGGGGATGCAAATACAATGTGAGCAAAATTTCAAAATTTCAAAATTTTTTGTTTTTGATGATATACAAGTCAGACATTCTAAAATTGTAAATAATTTCAAATAATAGATGACCCACATCAGTTTCCTTCCCTCCTCAGTTTCTCCCCGTGGATTCACATACATATGTGATTTTTCCAGTTATCACACAACTCTCATTTAGATATGTACCTTATTATTGACCCGAGAATTTTTCATAGAAATCAAGAAACCTTGCTGAGAGATGGATTTCTTCATACCTATACGTAATTTTCTCTAGAAGACCATTCCAGAGCAAATGGCGTTTCTCGAGTGAAGAATAAAACTCGAGATCCTCTGGTTTAAATTTCTCAAATTCAAGGGCATAATTTGCGTCCCCGATCAATTATAGATGAGATTTCAAAAATATTCCTCACGATTCCCGCGTACTTTCTAAAAAATTAGTTTCCAAGTAGAGACGTCTGAGACTTGGAAGTCGGACGGGAATTGAAGTTGAAGTGAATTCTCCATTTGTTGACTTGGGAAATACTTCCTGGGTGGAGGCATCAAAAGAAATTGAACAAGGGAAACAGAGTGCCAGGCTTTTGATATTCGGAGCTTGTTGAAGAAGCAAATCTCCCAATTTACTCAATATATCCATCAGCTCCTCCATTTTGAGCTCGTATTCAAACCCATTCGAAAGTCAACTTTTTTGTGGATTGTTCAAATAAAGTTGTGCTCGTCAGTCCCTTCCATTTCCAGCTCAGAGCGACACAAGAAAATATCAGCCTCATATCATTTCTTCAGGATCTTCATGAGCATCTGGAAAGAACAAAAGGAAATTTGAATTGCGAATTTAAGTTATACAGCTAAACTTTTATCTCCTTTTCATGAAAAAATGGTCTATGGAGATGATTCGAAGAAATATTTCTCCCGAATTTTATTTGTGAACGTGAATGCTTCACCCTCCCATATGAATGTGCATGATTACGACTAGATTTTTATGATTTGTTAGATTTATAAAATGCATCAAAATACATGAAATGATTATACCACAAAGAAAATGATTAGTGCAAAAAAAATACATGTATACGCTATTTCATAATATTATGTACTTAAAAAAAAGAAGTCAAATTTCCACATGATTTAATACGAAAAAATTGTGAATAAAAGCAATATGTAAATAAATGTTTATATTAGGGAGCGGAGCTCCCCTTATTCTATTGGGTTGTCTGTCCGTCCGTCCGTCTGTCCGTCCCACAGTGCGCCGGATGCAAAATAAAAGCGCCTTTGCAAATTAACGTAGATTATAAGACTTATTTGGACTATTCTACCCAGAAAAATGCGTAGAATTTGATGGTTATGATTGTTTTTCTATTGTGATGACCTTCACTACCGAAAGCGGGTATTAGCGGGTTTCTTACGTTTTTACATACAGGGTGATCCACAATGATATCCCCGAAAATAAAAAATCATATCTCAGGAACTAGTGGAGATATCGACACGATTGAGCAAGCTATTTGTAGACGAAAGATGAAAATTTTTTTGGGCATGCGCACAAGAGATTATATGGCATTTACCTCGTGGTGACCTTAGGTCAAATGTTGACCTCTCCAGAGGTCACATTCAAATTTTGTTTTTGGCGACATTTTAGCTTTTTTAAATAATTTCGGTCTATTTTAGGCGACCCGTGTTTTGTTGTTTTTTTAAATTCCCACCAGTTTTTAAATGATCATGTTTTGAAATTTTCATGTTTAATGAATTTTTCAGTTTTTCTCCAAAACGAAAATGGATGTACCTTTTGAACCTGTTGACCGATTTCGATGAATCAAAAAGAGATATACAGCCAAAAGTTGCAGGTTTTTATCAGAAACATATTACAAGAGGTCAGAGGTCATTGACCTTGGGGTCACCAGGGGTCAAAGTTGATACATGGTAAATATATATTTAAATTTGAATTATGGCGCCATTTTCTTTCTTGAAACAAATTTCAATTGATTTAAGGGGACACATGCGTCACTAATTTTCAAAATTCCCGCCAGTTTTTGAATTATGAATTTTTGAAAAATTGATGTTCTTTGGACATCGAAACAAGGCTGAGACACTTTATGTGGCTATAAAAGTTGCCCATTTTGCAGACTGAATACAATAATTTAACGCTCTAGCAAATTCCAACTCCTTTTCAATGTCCTGTTCGCACTTTATTGCAAAAATAAACGAATTTTTGAAGAAAAAAAACTCAAAAAATCCAGAAAACATTCTTTTTTCAAAATATCATCATTCAAAAACTAGCGCGAATTTGAGAAAACCAAAATACACGTCTCTGCTA
>JAIUND010001086.1:0-42982 GCA_034699125.1 Gisinianus flammeolus
TATTTGTAAAAAAACATGTTGAAATTTTGAAGTTTATTTGTAAAAAAAATAATCTATTTGTAAAAAGAAGTTAATCCTAATATAATATATATCGTTTGGCCAATTGTTTACAGGCGGATTTGATTTTAATGTCCCTTCCGGAAGAGACAGCCAAGCTGGGAGAAAACATTTCCAAGCTGGGACAAGTGATTTCAGTAGAGTCTACAGATCAATTGACACCGGATCCAACAGCTGACATTATATTTTTGGATAACTTGTCTCAACTTGAACTCGTCTCCAAAGCCATGCGGGAAAATTCTCATTTGATTGTCCATTCCAAAAACGGAATCAAACCTAACACCACCAAATTGAAGACCCCGAAAAGCCTAGTCAAACTCTCTGAAAAATCCTCAACGGATACCTTCAGCACTTTATTCAAAAAGGTGAGTCACATCTCAATTGATTAAAATAATATTCTCCTAAACAAACGTTTAAAGGGAGTTTTTTTTTCATTTGCTAATTTGCTGTAGAAATCTGCTGGAGACGGGGCGGCGGTGGGGAAAATGGAGGTCATTTCCATCGACGGCCCGTTCACTGATTGGCTAGAGCTTCTCAAAACTCTCATGGCCAAAGCCGCCGCCAGGAAGGAGGAGTCCATCACATTCAAAATCTATTTGACCTCCCAGAATGACCCGACTAGCGGGATTATTGGTCTTCGAATGGAACCGGGCGGTCGAGCAGTCCGCTGTATTTTCGACCCGGAAGGGAAATTGAATCTGATTGATTTCACACAGCCGGATGCCACGCTCGCGGAAATCATCCAAAAGGATTTGATGATGAATGTTGTCAAGGGCGAAGAATTAGGATCCTTTAGACATCTCCCTTTGACCTCTGACCCGACCGAACCCTCAAAGAACGTCGAATATGCTTTCATTAACATTCTCACGACCGGAAATTTCTCGAGTCTCCGCTGGATCGAGTCCAATTTGAAATTCCCCAAACCCAAGGATAAATATAAATTGATTCGCGTACATTATGCAGCTTTGAATTTCCGTGACGTCATGTTGGCGAGTGGAAAACTCCCGCCAGAACCCGAAATAAGCGAGAACGAGTGTCATTTCGGCTCAGAGATTTCCGGCATTGACGATGACGACGAGGAAGGAAATCGCGTGATGGCTGTCGTTAAGAATAAAGGACTCGCAACGACAGCTTTGATCCCTGCAGAAGATTGATCCCAGGCCATTCCCGAAATCCTGGACCCTTGAGCAAGCTGTGACAGTCCCCACCGTCTATTTGACCTCATACTACGCATTACTCAAGCGTGGTGGGCTTCTTCCCGGGCAATCCGTTCTTATTCATTCGGGGACGGGCGGGGTGGGTCAAGCTGCTATTCATTTGGCACTTCATGCTCAAGCGGAAGTCTTCACGATCGTGGGGACGCCCGAGAAACGTGAACAACTTCAGAAATTGTTCCCAGGAGCACTTAAGGAGGAAAACATTGGGAATTCAAGGGACTGTAGTTTTGGAGAGATGATTAAGGAAAGGACAAATGGAAAGGGCGTGGAATTACTCCTCAACTCCTTGGCTGATGACAAACTTCAAGCATCCGTCCGATGTGTAGCCAAAAACGGGAAATTCCTGGACATTGGGCATTATGATCAGGCGCGAAATGCAAATCTTGGGATGAGTTGTTTCCTCAAACATATTGAATTCCATGCAATTCATGCTGGCGATGTCCCTCCAATCGATGCTCGTTGGATGAAGGACGCTCTTTTTGAAGGGATCCATCAGAATGTCGTTCAACCATTCCCAACACATGTTTTTGGGACAACTCAAGTCCAAGACGCCTTCCGGTATTTAGCCAGAGGAAATCACATGGGGAAAGTCATTATCAAAGTCCAAGATGAAGACGCGGACAGGAATTCGACTATGACTGTGCCGGCCATCGCTCGGACCTATTTTGAACCGCAAAAATCCTATGTGATCGTGGGTGGTCTGGGCGGCTTGGGTTTAGAAGTGGCTAATTGGATGGTTGAGCGCGGCGCCCGAAGTTAGTGCTCGTCTCCCGATCCGGCGTCACTTCCGGCTATCAAGCTCTGTGCATTCGAAAATGGGCGGCAAGAGGTGTGACAGTTGAGACCCCACAAATTGATTTGTCATCATATGAAGCGGCAGAGAAATTCATTGAGGATCTTTCAAAAGGAGGGACAGTCGGCGGGATTTTCAGTTCCGGTTTGGTCATCAAAGATGCGCTCATTGAGAATCAGACGGTGGGGATGTTCCGTGAGGTTTGCGCTCCCAAAACGGAAGTGACCAAAAATCTGAATAAAGTGTCCCGTCAATATTGCCCGGATCTCGACTATTTCGTTGTCTTCTCGAGCATCGTGTGTGGTCGTGGACAGGCTGCACAAACTAATTATGGCTACGCCAATTCCGTGATGGAACGGCTCTGTGAGAAGCGGAAGGAAGATGGACTTCACGGATTGGCCATTCAATGGGGCGCCATTGCCGAGAAATTCTTTGACCCGGCCAAATTGACGGGCAATGAGGAATTTTATGGGACGGTGGCTCAACGAGTGAGTTCCTGCCTGGAAGTTTTGGATCTAGCTCTGAATCAATCCTGTCCCGTATTTTCTTCCATTGTCCTCGCCGACAATAAGCGACCAAGTACGCCCAGGAAAGTCGGACTCCTGGAAACTTTTGCTACGGCCTTTGGCGTGAAGGACTCGAGTAAAATCCGGCCGAATATGAAATTAATGGATTTTGGAATGGACTCGATGATTGGGATCGAAATGAAGCAGACGCTAGTACGGGAATATGATTTGTCTCTGAGTCAAGCCGAGTTGGTCATGTTGACCTATGGTGACCTCCTCGCCATCAATGCGGGGACTTTTGTCAAAAGATCAGCAACAGCAGCAGCAGCTATTTCCCTGCAAAAGTAGTAGTTGGGTACGGAGACCCTTGAGGGCAAGTCACCACTATATTTTTGGTTCAAAGATTTCCCGCTATTTGCAGATTTTACGGTATAGGAAAAGCCACTTCATAAACAGATGCTCCACAAAATGACGCATTTAATTATATATCTTTTTTTTTATTAACTATATATATATAATTTCAAATGGACACATTTTTAACGATTTAATGCATTGCGCATATATTGGTGCGCATGGGAATGCTCAAAATAATTCACTTTGCATATTACATTTATGGTGGCGGGTGTAGAAAGTTGTGGCCCGTTGGTCGGGCTCGTAGTAATCATAGACGCTTATATAGGGCTTGGCCTTGTTTCTCACATGGAATTGTTGGGTCCCTTTCACCTCCAAACAAATCCGTTTCTTCCTCGTCACCGCGTCCAAATAAATGTTCAGCCGGGAATTGGAATTGAGGAATTCATGGCGTTTGTAATTGGGCACAGTTTTCGTGTAGTTTTTTAACGAGTCGGGATCCACGGCATAGCCACTCGGTAAATTCACTTCCACAATTGTCATATTTGATGCAGCAAGAGCGCCGCCAGTGGTGGCAGGGGAATCCTCCGATTTACCTGTTGCTCTTGCTGTTGCTGTTCTGGGTGTGAACTGCGTATAGATTTTGAGCGCGATTCCGGTTTCCCCCTTTTTTGTCACCTATATAAATACAATTAGGCACAATTCCATCAACAGCCCACATTAAAATCCATATTTAATTATAATTATAATTATAATTACTTATTAAGCAACCTCCATTTTTTTTGATTTTTTGACTCACGGTCACATTCAAGGAAAAGGCGGCAAGTTTAAGTTTAAGGGTGTCTGTAATATAGTAATTCCATGTCAATTGAGCCAATGCAGTTCCTTTCCCAACTACTTCAAGGCTCAGGGAGCGCGTTGTTGGCGGGAGAATCAATTCCTGGAGCACGACCGCATTTTCATCGTTCACAGTCAAATCGTGTTCAGTTCCCTCGCATTTCACTTTCACCTTCATTCAATTCCCATTCATTCCACCATCAAAAAAAATCAAAGATATCAAAAAAAAAAATTGGCGGCATTCCACAATTCCAATTGAATTGGCGTGTTTGAAGGGACGACCCCTTAAAATTAAAATGAAAACTCACGTGCAAGTCAATGCCGGTGTCTTTGGTGAGCTGGGCGAATTTGGCGAGAGCAGTCAGAGCAACGACCGTGTCTTGTGTGGACAGGAAACCGCCAGAGGAATTCCGCCATCGGACGATCCGCACGGACTCGACCACCAAATCCCGCGATAAATAAATCAACAAAGCATACGCCGTCATTCACATTGCTTTTAGTGGCGGGTGGAGAGGACTTTCCCGCGAGTTTTTGCTGGAAATCCACAGGGCTTTGTCAATCACATTGTGGTCAATGCTGTTGTGCCCAACGTGGATTGCTGCGCGCATGAAGATTCGCGTGACGAATGCCGTCAGCCACGTGGATCCGAATTTATCCGAGTGTTGACCAAAGAAGGAGAAAGAACCGTTTGGGTGACGATACGATAGTTGACGTTGAAAGCCCGTCTCGAGGAACCGAATCGCCGCCTTTCTTTGGACATCCGATCGATATCGATGAGTTTTCGAGTCATCCTTGAGAAAATCTAGAGCGATAATGTTTGCTACCAAGCCCAGTATGTTTTGTTCCCCACATCCCGTCGGCATTTGAATTAGCGAGTCCAGATTCTCCATGGGAGAGCCAAGGATATCCGAAATGAGGGTCAGTTTGACGCTGTCCGCCTTTTCAACTCGCGATTTCGGGAAGTCCGTGAGTAAAACGACAACAACGATGTCATTGTCAGTCGCCGCCATCTTGCCTTTGTTTTTATCATCATTCCTCCTCGGGTGACTCAGACTGATGAAAGAGCCCACGCTTCTGATTTGTTTTTCTCCTGGCGGGAGGACTCGAAGGGGCATTTCCAGGGCATCCCCAACCCCCCCATCCCTCACGCCTTTCACCCTCAAATTAATGAACCCAATGAACGTGGGTTTGATCTCAAAAATGACGGTGGTCACGGAATTGGGCTCCACAGTCACTTTCCTCTCGATTCTCTTTGAGCTGGAACTTGACCTTTGACCTTCCACATTGAATTTCCCTTCATGATTGTCCAAAGTGAGGAGGACTGTCACGGGTACAGGTGGTTTTTTATGGGTTTTCTTGTCCTGTTCATTATCATTGGTCGTCGTCGTCGTCGTCACGTAATTGTGGATGAGGACTTGAAGGGCGAGAATCTCCCCTTTGATCACGGAATAGGGGAGATTGAGGGTGAGGAAAAAAGGGCAGGAAACCAATAGTTTGAGAGGTGCATTCAAAGCGCAAAGACTTTTCTCAGGGTGGATGGAATATGCCGAGATGACCCAGGATGTCAACGTGTCCGGCACAAGTTTTGTCAAATTAAAAATCCCGCTCTCATCCAACTGGATTTCTTCCCATAACCACGTTTCCGGGAATTTTGAACGAAGTCGTTCCATCCCGAGGACACTCCCTTTCCCGCCATAGTGGCCGTGATAAGAATTCATTTCAATTTCATCAAAATACTCGGTCGCACCCATTTCATGGGTGTTGTCCCTGCCATTGGAAAAGAGAAGGAATCCTGCGCGCATGAGAACATCCCGCATGTCATAGCCATTATAGCCATTATTTTGAACAAAAAACATTTTCCACGCGTTGGCAATGTCTTCTCGCTCCTCATTCTGCCGCAACTGCTCTTGCTCGATCATGGCGCGATGAATGTCTCGATCCTTTTGGAGTAGAAGCAAGGATTCATCCACTCCTCGAAGAGCCACCAAGGAATTTGGACTGGATTGAATCTGAAAGGTCACTTCCTCACCCAGCTCTTTATGGTCCACGTCATTGTTCAACAAGGTTACCTTCAAAAACCCTTCATTTATTTGGTCATCTTCCTCCGCATCGTCCTTGGCGCCGCTTTTTGCACTCTTGTTGTTCGGAGGGAGCGTGCGGAGTTCCATCCAATCCCCCACACAATCTGATACCACCGATCCAAACCCACTCCAAAAACATGGACATGTTTGTAAATGACGTGCGTCACTTCCGGTCCAGATCTTTTTGGACACTTGAGTTGGAACTGATATCTTTTGACGGAGGACGATGACGACGACGACGACGACGACGACGATGGCTGTAATAGGATTTTTGAGGCCTCCAAAATCTCTGTGCTCCCGATCAACACCCAATTGACGGATGTAGACTCCTTGGTAGATTGGATTTGAACGGTGACTGGCGCACCTCTGACGATGGTCACCATTTCTTCAATCGTTTCATCGTATGAGTCATCATCCGCTCTCACTTTTTGATGACCCACATTTTCTCCCGGAAGGATTTGAACGTGCATAAAAGTCCCAGTTTGCCCGAGGAGTCCAAGTTCCTCAAATTGATGGACCTCCACCCGATAAAGACGTGTGCTGAAGGAGGCGCCTTTGTATTTTGCATGGATTTGGGGGACGAACGAGACGGGATTGGACGACGTTTGAAAGGTAAACGTCACGCGTCCATTTTGGTTTGAAAATGAAACTCCCTTTCACATCCTGTGAGAATCCATGGAAAATGGTCAAAGCATCCGGTGCTGGATCCACAATGGGAATTCCATCTTGCGTCGTGACGAGGAATGTGATTTGAAAAGGGATCCCATCCTTGCAAGGCTCTGTTTGAACCACCCGGATTTTGTGCGGGAACTCGTACATTTGAACACGCCCCCAGGACGTGAGGATTTTCCCAGTCGCGCTCTCTGTAAAAATGGCTTTGAACACCAAGTTAGATTCTTGGACCGGGTCATCCTCCAAGGATGACCCCCAAAGGGGCCGGATGTCAATATTCACGATCCTCAAGCCACTCTCGCCCACCTGGACCGTCACACTATAACGCGTGTCTGGGGAAGTAGGAGGGTGGTCCTCGTCGTTCCTGGCCAGCATTATGACCACTTGACCTTTGACCCCGTGCCCGTGCGTATACTGAGCGGAGATGGTGACGGGGACGGAGAGGGTCGTGAGGAGGAGAAATGGCGGGAGTCCAACTTTGACCGTGAATCGAGGGAGAACGTATTTTTTCACAGTGAATGTACAGCGGGAGGTTTTTCTAAGGAACGCCGAGGACTGGACTTCAAGTCCTCACTGTCCAAGGACAGGCTCGGTGGAGAGCTGGAATTGACTGGAGAAGAGACCCCGGTCCGTCACCGGTACATTTTCCCACTTCCTTATCACGTTTCCATCTGGGTCCAGAACTTTGATAGTATGAATGATGATGAAGGGCGGCTGCTGCTGCTGCTTGGGATTTGCTGGGGGGGACTTTAAGTCCCCCGTGAGGACAAGAATTCGGAATTGTACAGTTTCTCCGGGTTTATAAATGGTTTTATCCGTGTGCATAAAGATGGACTGTTGGGATGAGAGGTGGTGAGGGTCGGGAGGAACCCTTCTTCCATCCACACTTGACCCGTGAACCCATCCCGGATTTTCAAGGTCAATTTGTATTTGGAGTTGGTCAGGAGGGAGGAGGTGTTGATGAGGAGACGACCGGATTTCCCTGGGAGGACTACGATTTCGTCAGTGACACTGCTGCTGCTGCTGCTGCTGCTGCTGCTGCTGCTGCTGGTGGTGTTGGGGTTTTCCCGAGTTTTTCCTAGCGGAAGCGGTTGTTGTTGTTGTTGTTGTTGTCGTTGATCTCATTTGATGAGTGACGCGGAAAAAATGAGGGGTGAATTGAGTGCATTTTGTTGTTTTTGTATTTGTTCCTCCTCGTTTTGTTCAACAAAAAGCAGGATCACGTGTGGGGTTTTGGGCACGATTACAGCCGATGTGATGGCAGAGTAAATTTGTGGGGAGGAGGAGGAGGAGTCTCCGGATTTTGGTTTTGTAATTATTGGCGGGGATTTCAATTGTTGAGAAGGACGCATTTTCCAATCCGCTCACACAAACTATATATCTTTTCTTGCTTTTTATGTGGGACAAGTCCATATGATTTACACCCACACACAAAAACAAAAAACCAAAAACGTTTGCACATTGAAAAAATGTGTGCAGTTGATATTATTTGTTGACTGTTTTTTTTTTTTGTGAGAGAGATTTTCATGTGATTGTGTAACCCTGATAAATTTAATCAAACATTTCCGATGCTCTGAACTCTGGAAATCGTAAATGGAAAATTGAATTTGAGATTTCCGGGGAATTTCCCAACACTGTGAGGAGTGACAATAATTAAAACACAATTTGAATAGTGCATTTAAATTTTAAATATATCGTCAAGCTCCATCAATTCCCTCAATTTCCCTTCAAAAAATGTCCTAAAACTCACACGTTTCCTCACTCAGAAAATCAACGTTATTTGTTTACGACCTAAATTTTAAATGATTGTACTTACCTAAATTCTCGGTATTCATTTCAAGTTTCAAGGTACAAAGTTTCCAGTTCAACAACACGATCGACGATTGACAACAGTTTAAAAGCAATTGATATAAACTCCATTGCAAAAATGCATAGTGAGTAAGATGAGAGAAATGTCCGTAAAATATTTAGAAATTCAAATAATTAGAAAGTGAAGCATTTGATTGTGGATGTTGGTAAAGATTTAAATTCATTTTATTACTACTTATAACATTTGGAAATTGTGCAGAATTTTCCCATTTGCACGTTTGCACATTTGCACATGCTAAAAACAACAAGACTGCAACGTTTCTCGCAAAGTTCCTCTCCAAGAAAAACGGGGGAAAAAAGTGTATAGCTTTTCAAACGAACTGCTGTCATTCAATAGCCCATAGAAAATCCCCATATCGCCCACAGAGAAACGAAAACAAAAAGTTCCCACTAAAACTACTTGTAAGCAATTCTAAATAATGTAGAGCCACTTCATCATCCTCAAACTGACGTTTAAGGAAGGAATGTAATTCTTTACACTCTCTCACGCACTTGTCGTGCTTCCCAATGGCTCTCCGAAGGCTCTCTTCAAAATCCATCATTCCCTTCTTTCGCCAGAGCAAAATGACGACGTTGTCCAACTTGTCCTCGTCCACCATCTCTTTCTTCACCGAAAAAACATCATTCACGATCGAGTGTACCCAAGTAATCAGGAACTTGAGTCGTTTAAAATGCTGGTCCACTCGCAAGGACGTGGGAAGATGACCCAAGAAATCTAACAGAACTGTGAATTCAAATTGATTCCTGCCTGCACAAGTTTGGTAGCGGCAGGTGGCGTACAGGTTTTCACTTGTGGTGATGCCGCCGCCAGCAGCCGAGTTGTTCATCCAAATATTATACTTGTACATTTGCTGGGTGGATCGAGCAAAGGGCTCCAGTTCATTGCTTCCAAATCCCCAATGTCCCTGGAAACCTTTCGTTGTCAAAATGAACAATAATTGGAGGCAAGTAAAGTAGCCCGGGTAGCGACTCAACAACTCGGAGTTTTTAACTTGCTCAAGGACGTCCTCAATTGTCGAGTACTGCATCGTCAATACTTTGTACACCAAGTCTCCAAAAAACTGGAGGGGCTGGCTGAAGAGCGGATCTGCACGAAATATTGGATTGTCATCCAGATTGTCCGCCAACCACTCGGCCATCGAGTAGATTGCGTACCAGAATATTTTTGGGGAGCCCTTTGATGATGATGGTTCAGATGCCCATAGAGAAGGCATCATGTAATGTGTGGACAGAGCAGTACATTTGACTAGTTTAAGAAGAGTCTCGGTGTCCGTCCCTTCAAAATTATTCTCAATCCAATGTCGTAGTTCCTCCTCCAGGTTCGATAGGAAGTTGGGATTGGCTGGGATGAATGCGTGCGGTAGGTCAAAAAGAAATTTTCCTTTCAAGGCAACTACCTTTTCTCCCACCGTGAATTCACCCGCGTCAAACTTGATGTATTTTTCCGTTTCCGAATTGTTGAGCGTGGACAACATTTTGATTGCTTGTTTGTTTGTATAATGTTTTTCTAATGTCTCTCTCTGGCTTTTGCTATGATGGGAATGATGGCTAAGTTCTCAAGTTTGTGCAATAATATATACAATTTACACAATCGCTAAGATAGGATCTATTTAATTGGATTTTTGTGTGTACGTTTCCCATTTTCTCCATGATTAAAAACCATAGTTCTTTTGTGCAAATAATTATGTTTTGTGGTCAGAGATAGTTTGCAGTAGTCAAATGTGGGAATGTGGTTGGTCATTTATTTTGCCAGTTTTGTCTTTTGTTCTGACGCTAAATTGAAAATACTTTTGTCCACGTCTCCTTATTTGAATATTAGATTAAAGTCAATTGGCAAATTTCCTTTTGTTAAAGAGCGAGCTGGACTCTGTGGGCCTGTAGAGGTTACACGATTTGAAGAAATGGTGCACGGTTTTAATAAATAAATTCAAAAAATGGGAAAAAATGGAATTTTGAGGGTTTTGACAACGTGAAAAATTACAGATATTTAAAAAAAAAAAAATTTAATTTTAATGGTGGTAATTGAAATTTTTTTCAAAAATTGTCTGAATTTCATTTTTTTGAATTTTGCAATTTACCAGCACCATTAGAAATAAAGTTTTAATTTTTTTAACATATCTGTAATTTTTGTCGTTGTCAAAACCCTCAAAATTCCATTTTTTCATATATTTTTCAATGTTTTTTTATCAAAACCGTGCACCATTTCTTTGAATTGTGCAACCTCTACAGGCCCACAGAGTCCAGGTCTCTCTTTAACATGGAAATTTGCCAATTGACTTTAAAGTATGTAGTTTAGGCGCCTCTATGGCGCCTCTTGCAGGCGCCATAGTGAAGTCCCGGGACGTAAGTGGGAAAGTCCGGGTAGGTGTCATCATTAAGATAGCAGGTGGAGGGTTTGGGCGGGGGTGGGGCTCCCGGACTTGGGATACAATAACCCCGAAGACCCGTAGTGCAGGAGTAGGAGGAGGAGGAGGAGCCTCCACTCCCAATCGCATTGCACCCCACCATGAAGAGATTCGTATTCCCAATTGGGGCATCCGGGTTCTGAGGAATGTTGCAACTAGAGCAGCAATATTTGGCACACTCTGCGACCGGGTTACAGCCACTGCAGGTGAAGGACTTGACGCTATTAGATTCGCCCCCCTCCGCTTCCTCCGGCATCTGCTTGTTCACGTTATTAACGACGACAGCCGTCGTTCTGAGTCCATCATCCGGACCACCGCGGACGAGCAAAAGAGGAAGAAGAAGAAGAAGAAGTAGATGAGCCCTCGAGACTCCAAGCCAATTATATGGCATGGCAAATACCCAACAATAACAATACCCGACCATGACGAATGAGGATGTGGGGACTTTGGAAACTCTGGAACTTTCCGTGTGTGTGTGTGTGTGTGTGTGTGTGGTGCAGTTTGTTGGTTCACAAGTTTTGGGGGGAACGTTGAATTTTGGACTTGTGAGCTCCGAGACGGGAATTGTGAGAGTGGCCAGAACAAAGTTGGAGTCTGACACAATGGAAGAATTCTGCAGCTGGCCCAAAACTTGGGGAAAGTATATATATGCATTTTGTGGATGGCCAAATATACACAAAGAAACGGCGGCTCACAAGTCCACAAACTCCAAAGCCAACAAATTCCAGAGGAATTTCAATGTGGAAAAGGAATGAAATGTGTGTGGAATGGCTCAACTCAAAATAGAATTTCCATACTGCTGTGTGCTCCAGCTGCACAAAGTGATTTCCATGTATATACCCTATATGCACCACAATTTAAGGTATATATTAACAATATTTTCCTTTCCCTTCCTCACAATTCAATAAATTTGTCGTCTCAAAATTCCACGTGTTCCTGGTTTCTCATATATATATATTATATATATAGTCCACACACAAATCCACAAAAAGTCCAATCGGCGCGGCTTTTGGTCACAATCACACTGTATAGAATATATATTTAAGCTCAAAAGTTTGGGCTTAATATAAATATAAAGAATATAATTAAATTGAGAAAGTCAATCTTGAATCTTGAAAGTTGATTGTATATGTACAAAAATTCCACAATTATATAATAATATGTAATTATGTATGCAATTTGTCCGCGTCTGTGGTGAATTATTTGACTTATTGAGAAGCTGCTCGAACCGAAATATATATATAGCTCATGTGTGCAGGGATTTCAATCGCTTTGAACGGCAACCACGGAAACAAAGGGTCCAAGGGATACTTTCAAGTCCTCCAACGCCCCCTCCGAAAAAGTCCCACACGGTGAAGATGAAGAGCCTGAAGATGCGTCTTGAATTGGAGGGAATTGTACAAGAAGTAATCGGTGAGGAGACTTCCACCCGCCACTTTCGAATCCCTCAACGTCAACACCCTCAAATCTAATATATACGATTTTATTATAATGTAAATCACAGAAAGAACAAAACAAACAATCAATCAATTGACACACACACACACAATGAACAAAACAAAACAAACCAAGAAAAGGCAAAAGAAATGCGTTTGAATGTGTGGAAAGCAGAGGCTATTTTAGCAAAAAGTCACTACGTACAATTTTTTTTCACATGGGCACTTTTGACACTCCGATTTTTTAAAAAGGGTACTTTTGATACCCCAATTTTTTTTGAAAGGGCACTTTTATGGAGGAGTTTTTTTAAGAATGTACTTCGAAAAATCGTTGTTATAAGCACGGTTTGAAGTTGTTCTGCTGAAAAGTCGACATTTCACACTAATATGGTTTAAAAATGTTGGAAGTCATTGAAAATTTATTGAATTTTTCAAAAACCACTGAAAATATTAAAGGACTGCATATGTTTGACAGTGAACGAAATTCATTAATCGAAAATCCTTGAAATTCAATTTTAACATTCAAAACTTACATGACGACTTTAATTTTTCGTAGACTTTTGGTGCCCTTCAAGAAAATTTTGTGCCCTTTTAGTTCTGAAGTGCCCCTTCAAATTAAAAACACCTTTTTCAAAAGGACAAAGTACTACATACAAGTCGAGAGGGCTACGTACAAGTGAAAAGGGCTACGTACAAGTAACTTGTACGTAGTTAACATGTTAAAATAGCCTCTGGTGGAAAGTGGAAATGAAAACAAAACTGACTGCGCAAATCCTTCAAAGTGGGGACACCGATTGGTTTGAGGACTTTGGCTTGTCTTTCTCCGCCATATTTGATTTCTGGTCGTCTCCGCCCCGTCAACCAACTCTCATAGAAACGAACGTGGGACGTGCGATTGGGAGAAAAATCCAGATCCAGCCGAACCAAACTTCCCCATGATAAAACCCCGTCATCATTTACCAAAACACTTCGGGGAAATTTGTTCTTCGTGAGCGGTGGTAATTTGAGGGATTTTAAATTTGGCCAATGCCTTTGAAAATTGGTTACTATGCTTAAGAAAATGGTGTGGTGAGGGCCGCCGGGTCGATGGAAAATCAATTCCTCCAAGGATTGGCTCACCAATTCCCAGCCCTCCACCCCGCCTGGATGCTCTCCCCACCTACCTCGAAAGTAAGCAAAGTAATGAGAGCCGCCACGCTCAATTTTTTTAAGCGCGGGAGTTGGAGGGCGGCCGCCACCACTTCATTCACCGCATCCCAGGAGGACCGACTCCGCTCACCCATGATGATGTCCAGCGTCTCGAGTCGCTTCAAATTGAGTGGGAGGAGCCAGCTGTGCTCTACCCAGGGACTCCCGACAGCCACTGCCTCTCCCACCAAGGGAATATCCAGCGTCAAGTGTTGAAGGCTGGGGGAGAGGGAGGAGAGGAAGCGGCGGAGGAGACCCACGCCGAGGCGGGAATGACCGACGTCCAGATAAAGGCGACTCAGCGCCGTCCATTGAATTTGAATTTGAACCGCCATTGGATTCTTCAAATATCCTTTTAAATTGGGTTGCTCCGCATTGCGTTGATGATCCGCGGGGATCATTAGGGCGAGCGTCTGGAGAGAGCTCAAATGCGCCCGATGAGACAAAAGGGCGTTAAATGAGGGGGTGGAGTGCTCGGAACCAATTAAATGAAGTTCCTTCAAAGAGGACAATTTCTTCAGGAAAAGGGACAACTCATCTTTGTCTTCAGGGAAATCCAATTTGTTCATCTCGAGTACTTCCAAGTGACGCAAAATCGAGAGTAAAAAAAAGTAATTACCACTGTCTCCAATTTTAGTGCATTGAAATTTGAGCGCTCGCACTCTCCCGCCACCGCCACCGCCACCGCCCTGGGGATAGTCCAGCGGATAGTTGATGTTGATACTCAGCTTGATGAGTGGACCAATGGCTGAGAGCAAAGTACGCAAGGCTCCTCCCCGTTCGGATGCTCCTCCTCCTCCTTTTCCAGCAAATCCTCCAGTCCCCAAATAGTTGCGCATGATTAATATTATCGCGCCTTGGTTGCTCCAAAGTGAGCAGACTTGCCGGGACTTTTTCAAATTCTGGTTGTCCAGGAAACGGAGGATTTTAGACACGATCTGTGTGTGTGTGGAAATCAATCAATCCGGACACACACAGGACGACAGAAAATATACACAGATTATTAAATATACAAATACGAGCCAACATGAAATGAGAGGAACATTTTCATGATCAATTTTAATTGTACTCACTATTAATTTAAATAATTTAATTAATATCTATATATTATACGTCAATCATTTGAAGGGGATTCAATTCATGATGCTGCTGCGGAAGCGGTGGCGGCGGTGGTGGCTCAAGCAACTCATCAATTTTCTTTGCCTTCTTCGCCTATATATACGGTATATACTATAATAGAATCCCTCTATTTAATAGAATCCCCTATACAATAGAGTCCCAGGGAGTCTATTCAAATATTGAAATACACTCCCAGTCTATAATAGAGTCCCCCCTCTCTGCCTGATATCTACCGGATATTCGTGAAAGTGAGATTTCAATAATGGAGACCATTAAGTGTACTTTGTCATAATAAAATAAATCATTGAATTTTTAAAACTATATCTCACTTTCCCCCCTGGGATTCTATTTCAATACAAAATTACACGCCCAGTCTATAATAGAGTCCCACTCTGTTATACACTCCCTGGGATTCTATTATATTTTCGGATACACTCCCTGGGAGTCTATAATAGTATATACGGTATATAGAAGAGACAAACAAACAAAAATTAAAATAAACACTGGTACGGGAGTACATCAAAAGGGAGCGAAGTACCTCTATAAAATATGTAGTGTCTGTCTGTCTGCCTCTCCGTCTGTCGTGATTGCGCCCCATTTCACTACGCGCCCTTCGGGAGCGCTCCAGTTGGGTAGCCATGGGGCCTTCGGCCCCAAGCACCCTCCCTCTGCACTCCCTCCGGGTGCTCCGTTCATGGGACTGCAATCACTTTCTTCCAATCCCGTTATTTTCTTTAAATTCCCTCTGATAAAGCCCGAATTCGGTTCTTTTGGACATTTGTGTCAAGCAAAGTAATTTCCGATGATTTTTTACCCCCAAAAAGTAAAACAAAAGTGTGAAAAAGCTTTGCCACTACTGGGATTTGAACCTAAGACCCAGCTCTGAAAGTCCAACACCCTACACCACTAAGACAGGGGTAGCAAATGCGGGTATCTCGGCTTCCGGTGACCCGAGGGTCACCAAAATCATATAGGTCGCTCCTTCATTGAATAACAATGCCTATACAAAAGACCGAATGCAAATTGGTCAACCCGTTCTTGAGATATCGTGAAAAGAACAGACGGACAGACGGACGGACGGACAGACATAACGATAGAATAAGGGGAGCTTCGCTCACTAATTATATATGATTTATTTTTCTGGACATTGGCAATTTAAAGACATTAATAATAATAATAATAATAATAATAAGGATAAATTATCATTAATATAATATGAGGTCCTTCACCTCCGTCACAACACAACCGAAAAAAACGGTTATTGCGATATCTCCACTTCCCTATTATTGGGAGTCTTCATATTTGACTATGTCACGTAGAATAGTGTCCCCTTTCAGGAAAACGAAGGACCAAACCCGTAGGGCATGGGACTTGGCTGCTAGACCCTTAAAACAATTTCTTATTGGGAGGCTTCATTGCACCAGTGTAACGTGTAGAATTGCAAGGCCGTTCTAAAAAGTCAAGGTACGTTCCCTTAAGGCATGGGACTTGGACGCTAGACCAAAAAGACAAACGCTTTATTTAATTAAAAATAAACGTCATTATTGGGAGACTTTATTTTGCTTCTCTAGACTGTAGAATCATAACGGCTTTCCAAAAAGTTAAGGTATGTACCCTTGAGGCGTGGGACTTGGTCACTAAACCAAAAAAACATACACTTTATTTAATTTAAAAAAAACGGTATTATTAGGATGTTTTGTTTTGCCATTAAATCCTGTAGAATCCTCGGAGCCTTCTAAAAATTTAAGGCACGCACCCTTAAGTCATGGGACTTGGCCGCCAGACCCTTAAGATCGTCAAAATCATCATATTTACTCAGTTTTTAAGAAAATCGCATTATTGGGAGGCTCCATTTTGCCATGACATTTTTCAGAATACTAAGGGCTTTTCAAAAAGTCAAGGAACCCACCCTTAAGGCACGGGAGTTGGTCACGAGACCCAAAATACAATCCCGTTGAAAATCAATCACATTTTTTCCTGACGGATTTTCCATTACAGTTTTACATGGTGGATTTTCCATTACAGTTTTACATGGTGGAAAAACCATCACAGTTTTGCGTGACAGAAAATCCATCACAGTTTTTTGTGATGGAAAATCCATCACACTTTTTATGATGGAAAATCCATCACACTTTTTATGATGGAAAATCCATCACAGCTTTTATGATGGAAAGCCCATAACAGTTTTTCGTGATGGAAATATACAAATGTCAATTTAATTTGTTTCTATGGGTTTTCTTGTGTTGGCTTTGCTATAAGAATTGTAGTTGTTGACATTTCGATTTTGATTCAGGCTTTTCATTTAAACGCTTTATGCATCAGGCACATTGGTTTGAAAAATTTCATTTCATGGTGCTTTAACATTGAAAAGCAGCCGGCACTTGAGTACCAGAATCACAATTTGTAAGACAGACGATGGCGAAAGACTCTAAAAAAAGTTCCTACATGCTGGTGTTGTGGGAAAAGGACCTTCAGTACTCCATTTTAGTCCGGAATCGACTCGTTGATCGCAAGTTACAATTGCTTTCTGACGTGAAACTCCACTACAAATCTTTGAAGATCTTTTGGAAAAAGCCTCGGTCTCTCAGTGCCACAATAATTGAGCTTGTTAACTTTTATTTTTTAAATGGTGGAATCATTTAGTTTAATCAATTCTGCTGTCAATTTTGCACAAAGGTTAATTCTTTATTTATATTATATGCAGGAAAATTGAATGACTTGGAGAAGCTGGATGAAGTTAAGCTCAAGGGTGTTTCATGGGCCCAAAATGTTGTTCAGCAATCTAAGCTAAAAGCAAAAAAGGACGTTGACTTGGTACGGGTCCTGGCTCTGGCAGACCCAGAAACTGAATTCAAAGGAAAAAAACTCAAGCGCTTATGCTCGGCAGGCATACTTGACGGCAATTTCAAAATTGCAAAAACATCCCAAAATATAGTAGACAATCAAACGGCAATCCAAATTTCCACTTGCCCTCCTGCAGATATTCCTACAAGTGAAAGTCTGTGGAAAGTAAAATACGAGGAGCAGAAAACTCTAAGCGGAAACTACAAGCGTAAGCATTTTGTATCCCTGTTGTATAGAATTCGAAACATCATTTTTTTTTAAATATTACAGAGAAAATTGATGACCTTACGATTGAGCTTGACAGTTTCAAAAACACACAAAAAGTGAGTCATTTCGCACTTCTGTACAAATAACTAACAAGGGTTTAGTTGCCACCAATTCGATTTTAAAATCCCATTGTTTTACCGTTGAAGAAAAATGCGCTGCTCGACAGAGATGGAAAGCTTTTACTCGTATCAGAAGTCCTGGTCGTTGTGAAAGAGCTGTCAAATGATGCTGGGAAATTTGCGCGTCATCTTATGCGGTTACTTTTTTCAAAGGCAGAACTCTATGGCAAGTCGCTTTTTGGTAGAACGTGCAATGCAAATTCTGCTTCTGCTTCATGTCCCGAAATTAATGCATTGAAAAGGGACGCCATTATTTGTAAGTAAGATTTACCTTGTAAGGCTTGTTACGTTTCATTTCATGGATAAATATTTAATTCTCCTAGTGAAAACTCTGGACGAATATGGAACAAAACCCGCCATAAAAAAAGATCCTATGCGTCCACTGATTCACAAATCAATGGCGGATTTCATACGCGAATCCAATAAAAAATCTATTTTGTAAAACACATTTTATACCAATTCCAAATGTTCATGATAAATTCAAAATTAATTCCATTTTATACGTATTTCTAAAACTTTTCACATTTCATTTTTCACACCAATGGCAATAAAATTACAATTTTCATTAATATGTTCCGAGACTTTAAAATTAACACTTCTTAATAGTGTTAAATATCCCACTGTATTGTAAACTTGAATTTGAATTATTACACCGTTGAAGTCTTAAAATACTGAATAACGTTCCGAACATTTCCGTCAAAGAATTCCAGGAGTCTTCTTCCTAAATCTGACAAATAGTACAAATTATATACCGGGTCTTGTTGTCAATATTGATTTGTCTTTTGTTAAATCAATATTGATTCACAGGGGTGACTAGAAGTCAACATTCTTTGTCCATTGTTGACAGGGTCAAAAGTGACAGGGACCACTTTTGATCAACTCCTTTGGTTGTAAATCAAAACTGATTGGAAAGTGTGACCACGTGATGCAAATCAAAAGTGATTTATCATAATGGGTTTTTAAATGAATATGTATATTTTTAGTCAGTCAGTAAAAGCCGTTGTACATGTAATGTACATATGTGTGTTACACATTGTCACAACTGATAAGAATACTGCTCTGTGATTGGTCGGCCGAAATTCCTGAATTCCTCGATTCTTTTATTTTCTTCTCACAAATTATTTAGCCGAGAGTGGTTTTTCATAATCAAAAATGATTCAGTACTGCGAATAGTGTTGAGACTGTCCACAAGAAAATGAACACAATACAAATTTTGCAACCAACTTGCCCCAAAATTTGGAATTTTGTATTGTATTGCCCCAAAATTTGGAATTTTGTATTGTATTGCCCCAAAATTTGTTTTGTCCTCATTTTCTTGTGCACAGTCTCAACATTCTTCACCATACTGAATCAGTTTTCATTATAAAACACCACTCACACTTTCACAATCAATATTGATTTATAACCAAAGGGGCTGACCATTGGTGGTCCCTGTCACTTTTGACAATGTCAACAATGGACAAAGAATATTGACTTCCGGTCACCCCTGTACATCTATTTTGGTTTAACAAAAGACAAATCGACAATAATTTGTACAATGTCAATACTGAGTCAATATTGAATACCAAATCGACCTTGATTTCGGACCAAAGGGGTTGACCGGTAGTGGTCCCTGATCATGTCAACAATGGACATGTCAATTTGGACTTCCGGTCACTATACTGAATCAATATCGATTTCAGTCTTTACTACTCACGAAACACAAATCAATAGTGATTTAGCACTTAAGGGGTTCATTCTAAGGGGGCCCAAATCATTTACTTTACAAATGATTCCGGCTCATCGCCATTAGTTCAAGGACACGTACCGACTGCAAGTGTGCCGTTACTTTCAGATATTCGCCACCTCATTTTGAAAAGACTGCTCAGAAGCTCCTGAAAACGTGATAGACCGTCACGGAGTAAATCTCGGTGACTCCCGTTTTCCATACAATCGTCCACTTGAATTACTTTTGAAATCACATTACAGCGCAGAAGCACGAAGTGATTTCCCACGGCAAGCACATGGTAAATGAGTCTTGAAGTGAGCGGGATGTGTCTTGCAAATCGTGAGCTTGTGATCCATGAGCATGGAGTCTGTGGATTGAAACGTTTGGAAAGGAAGAAGAACGATTCGTATGGTAGGACAATGATGTGTCTCGATTCAGTGGCGTACTTTTCCCGAGCAAAGTCACAAAACGTCTCAATTACCCAAGCGCTTACAAATTGGCTTCCAAAAAAAAGAGTTTGAAAGTCCCTTTTTGTGAGATGGAACATTTTTCCCTGGAAAATTTCTGTATTCTCCGCGATGACTGGTAGAATTTTTATGTGTGTTTGTAGTTGCATAGATTTCTGGGACCATGTGTATCGGCAGATGGTTGAGGTGGCACTGACGGCCTCCGTGGATTTGGGCGAGTTTTTTACATTCTTTTTTTTGGACGGGGTGGAACTTCTGACGATTTTCAACTCAGTTTTCGAGTTGGAGCCGGAAATGATTGGACATTTCACGTCTGCACGACTGGACTTTTTAGGTATGACACAACTTGAGCTTGGAATCTCCTGGATTTCCTTTGAGTTTTCCCACAATTCATTTTTTCTTTCTCTAACCAAATGCAGCGCCGATTTAGAGCTGAGATAAATAGGCCGGGAGTTTGAGGATTTATCTTTCCGCTTCCATTTCTCCTTGACACTTTGGTCTTGATCTTTCATTTTTTCTAGATTTGACGATTGATTGAGGGTGACATACTTCAACTTGAGAGCTTGAACTGTACAGCTTTTTATTTTGTCCTGGATAAATGCAGTGTGCTGACGGACAAAGTCTGCTGCATTCATGGGCAGATGTTTGTGATACAATATTTTGATATCCTTGAAAAATTCCTCAATGTAGCAATTAGACACCCGGGTGAAATCTTCCAGGCCTGCTTTTTGAAGGGGGGCGAAGGCACAGAACAGGGGTAAATATGCAGCATAGGAATCTTCAAAAGCAGCTAGGATTCCTGGACAATAAAATGGGTTTTTTACTCCAGTCCGTTCATGTCTTTCATACTGGCTTCTCTTTTGAATGAAGTAGTGATAGAAGGGAGATTTTTCCCGTTGCGTCCGATTTTCTTTGATGAAATCCAGGTCGATTTCCTCCGCTGCTTGGACGGTGACCTCGTCTTCCTCAGACAATTCTGCAGCGAATGTCGCATTTGGACTGAATCCTGGACACATGTGCGGCCATTTCAGTCTCCGAGTCAAAATACCGTCGTCCAAATATCCAGCAAAAAGACAGCATTGTTGCATCGAAGTCCTCCTTGGACTCGCACTCAATTATTCGGGCCAATGCTAACAGAGCCATCCATTTTGTTTTCTTATTCTCAACAAGTTTTGAAATATTTCTTTGGAATGCTTTTAAAATGTGTGGAGAACACAAATATAAAATTGACTGATTTTCAGGGAAAGTCAAGTTATCCGTGAATATCTTGTACGCTTGATCCAAATATTGAATTAGAGTTTGGACGTTGAATACATTTAGAATGCAATGGATATTCACAAATGAAAAGTCAGTGACAACGACGGAGGAAAATGAATTGAAATTTCGGACTTTTCTGATACCTAATGTGACGTGTTTTAAAAATCCGTCCATTTCACAGAAATCATTTCTAGCACTGATCATTTCCGCTAGGGGAAATGCCGGAAGGTCACCAACTTTGACCAAAAGAGCCATCAGGAGTGCTGGGTTTTTTTCATCATCCTGTCGAAGGACGATTTCACCGGTGGAGTCCAGAAAACAGGTCACAGTCAAATTAGACTTGCTCATTAGAAGAGCCGCTAAATCCAGCTGGTTTCCCCCATAAAGATGGTACTGAAATGGCTTGAATTTGATATTGTGTAGAAATCCAGGGAATACTTTGTGTGGGAAATCAAGGCATTGTTGGTCGGATGGAGAAAAGAGATCTTTGGAAATGAGTCTACTGGTTCTTTGACCCGCATTCAGTCTCGACTTCAGTTGCCGAAGGGCCCCAAGTCCTCTTTGACAATTATTTCCATGGAGAAGACGGAGAGCTGGTGTCCCGCTGACGTTGTCCCAGTACACTTTGCTCGCTGAATACACCTCCAGTTTTTTTCCCATTTCCAATTTTTCATCTTCTGACAGTCGTCGGCTAATTTCCTTGTCTTGCAAGAGTTTGAATTCTCCTGTACTTGCGCCAAATATTTCGAGTCTTTCATTTTTTACGGGATTCTCAAATACGAATAAAACGGTCCTATAACCACATCGACAGGAACCGATCATTTTAACAAGTCCCCACTTGTGACTTTTTCCAGTTTTGTCTCGTTTTAAGTACTGAACACCACGGTCAACTCCAAAACTGCAACACTTGTTGACGCAAAGAATGTTTTTTTTTATAGTTGGTCCCCATTTCCTTGGGATAAATGACATTGTATCAAAGTCGTACATGTCTGGTACATCTTCGGGAGAGATGTAGAACCGGAACACTTCTTCCGGCTTGTAATTGAGGGAATCGTCACACAGCAAAGAATTCTGAAGAATCTTCAAATCGGAATCGTCGCTGTCTAAATCTTCAAGCTGTAATTGGTCATTGTCACGGTCTTCCATGTAGTCTTCCAGTACACAAGTTTTGACGAGTTTGGTACGGGTTAAGTCGTGGGACTCCAATTTCCGTTTTGAGGGAACAAGGTCAGTAACTTCCATGGAGTCTAAATTTGAACAAAGGGAAATGACAGATGTTACGTTTATAATGCAATTTGGTACGCTGCACCTGATCAGGTCACGTCACGTCAAGCACCAACTTGACCTTATGAATTAAGGTAAAATAGTGACTTGAATTGCTCAGATCAGATCAAAAATTGACCTGACCTCGTGGTCAGGTCAACAAGCAAGTTGACCCGATTCAGGTCAGGTGCTGCTGCAGGTTGAGCCAGAATGACATCCCCGCAAGCAAAACATTGTATCGCAGGAACTAATGAAGACATGGACACGATTGAGCAGGTTATTTGTAGAGGAGGGATGAAATTTTTTAGGCATGCGCACAAGAGATTACATGGCATTTATCGCGGGACGGCCTTAGGTCGAATGTAGACCTCTCCAGAAGGTCACATTCAAATTTTGATTTTGGCGCCATTTCTGCTTTTTTAAACAATTTGAGTCTATTTTAGGGGACCCGTGTTTTTTTTTGTTTTTCGAAATTCCCACCAGTTTTTAAATGAACATTTTTTGAAAATTTAATGTTTAATGAATTTTATCAGAAACGTTGCAAAAGTTCAGAGTTAAAATGTGGTATTTACGCGCATTCGGTGGAACTCAAGACCAGAATGTTTGAAATGTTTCAAAGGTTTGTCATCACTCATTCTTCAAAGTTCTACGCTCGTTTAATATCCCTCGATAGAAGATTTTGGAGTGGAATTTCAGAGTAAGGACAGAGCAGCCAAAAACGGACCACATGGTTTAGTGGAGTGAAATTGTTGTATTGACACGTGACCGTTGCTCGTTATTTCTGAGCCTTTTTTGAGTGGGAGGAGCTCCCACTCGTGAAAGAGTTCCATTTTTCGTAATTCCACTCAAAAATGCATTGAAATCTCCGTATATCGGTAGGATTAGCCTACAGATTATAATTTAGATTTTTTTTGGAAAATTCCAAAGAAGGGGGGGCCAAAAACAGGTTTCTTTGGCTGACTCAGTTTGTGGACAGCACCTAACACGTTCAAAAGTTACGTCAATTTTCGTTTTGGAAAAAAAAACAACATGAAAATTGCAAACCAAACGTAATTCAAATACTGGTGGCAATTTTGAAAAATGGAGACACAAATGTACTGTTAAATGAATTGAAATTTGTTTAACAAAATAAAATGGCGCCAAAATTCAAATGTATATTTAACGTGTTTGAACTCTTACCCCATATGCCACCAGAATTAATGAACTCTGACCTCTTGCAACGTTTCTGATAAAAGTCATTAAACATTAAAGTTTCAAAAAATGTTCATTTAAAAACTGGTGGGAATTTCGAAAAACAAAAAACAAAGGTCCCCTGAAATAGACTCAAATTGTTTAAAAAAACAGAAATGGCGCCATAATCAAAATTTGAATGTGACCTTCTGGAGAGGTCTACATTCGGCCTAACGCCCTCCCGCGATCAATGCCATGTAATAACTTGTGCGCATGCCTAAAAAAATTTCATCCTTCCTCTACAAAAGAGTGGATAAAAAAGAGTGGATCAAGAAGTTTCCACCTATTCAGAAGTTCGGAAAATAATAAAATTTATTCCAAATTCTCAAAGTACAATGAGAAATTTTCAAATTGAAAAATTCTAGTAAAGCAATTCAGCCAGATGCTATTTATCATATTGGAAATCAACTAGACATAAAAAGAGTCGACCAAGAAGTTTCCACCTATAGCAATTCATAAATTCGGAAAATTATAAAATTTATTCCAGATTATCTAAGTACAATGAGAAACTTTCAAATTGAAAAATCCTACTAATGCAATTCAGCCAGATGCTGTTTATCATTTTTGGAGTCAACTAGACATAAAAAGAGTCGACCAAGAAGTTTCCACCTATAGCAATTCATAAATTCGGAAAATTATAAAATTTATTCCAGATTATCTAAGTACAATGAGAAATTTTGAAATTGAAAAATTGTTTTAAATCAATTTAGCCAGATGCTGTTTATCATTCTTTGAGTCAACTAGACATAAAAAAGAGTGGATCTAGAAGTTTTCACCTATACGAATTCATAAAATCGAAATTTGTTTCCTAACCTAATGATACAACCTGAATATTTTTTTTTAGCTTTATTTGAAATTTCTAAGAAAACTTGCCTTGGAAATAATGCTTCTATGACCTTAAGGTATTTCTAAAAAATATAGTGAATATATGTAACCCGACGTTTTTCATATATACCCTATACCCCAAGAATATTAAACCTAACCTAACTTAACCTAACCTTACCTATATATTATGTACTGTCCATTCATATATAAAAAATGATTATTGACTTTTTTTGGAGTTGGCGCGGGCGAGGATGGGATGTCTTGGAATTTGGAAGCGAAACCAAGGTAAAAAGCTATTTCGCTTCCAAATTCCAAGGACATCACGTCGTTGCTCCGCCCACTCCTCCGGAAAAAAAATCTCCTTAATTAAAACTTAATTAATAATTAATTATTTGCAATTTTTTTTACAGACTTGTAACTTTTTCGCATAAAATATAGCTCATGTTTTTTCTGCATATAGTAATATGGGTATGCAAAAAAAAGTGAAACCTCTCTTCGGTCTGTTGTTCCATCCACGACCCCATATACTTACCACTATATATATAACCTAATACCAAATTGAGTGTACAAAAATACATCATATGTAAATAAATACATCATATCGTCTATTAAGTTAGAAAAGGAAGGATAATCATTTGGCCCCAGACGCAGATAATGCGTATGCGCATAAGGCATATTATTATCCTTCGTTTTCCACCTTAATAGACGATATGTAAATATACATACACACATGCACAATGTAAAAGTGTGTGTGGAGAATTGTGCGAGATGAAAATCCTTGCTGCCAGCCGCGAGTTCTATTATTACAAAATCCAATTGCAAATTGTGAATTGTGGGAATTGTCACATTTGCAATTTAATTTCTTTCTTTCTCTCTCCGTCCTGGATAAATCCAACTCATTTACTCCACTTTTATTTTTTGTTAATTTAATTGAAATCCAAGTGCTCTATACTCAAAATATACAAGTATCCGTATATGTGTGTGGACATGAGAAATCATCACTTTAATTTCAGCTTATACATTTACTCTGCGAAATGTGCGGGACAAAAAGCTGGCGAGTAGCTCGACTTCTTTTTTCCATTGTCAATTGTCAATTACGGATTTTAATCAAATTCTATACTTGTTTCCCTATTGTTAACAAGAATTGTTGTATTTTAATTTGAGATTGTTGATGGTGAGTCTATATTTTCATTACCTTCTTAAAATTATACTTGTAATTTGTCATTATTATTGTGTTGATATTTTCTCGGAATTCTCGTGCAAATATATTTCCTTTCACATGTCGAAATTCCTCATATAATATATAGAAATTCCAATGAATCCTTCACCTAATGTAAATCCCACCACAAATTCATATAGTCTAATCCTAAATCCTAATCCCAATTAACTTTAATTATACTCCTATCATTTTAATACATGTGTACAAAACAACACAAAACTCATTTTATATATATTTTATGTGTTCACACATCATGCAGATAAAAGGGATTTGAGATGGCCCAAGAAAAAGAAAAGGATTTCCAACTGACTGAAATTAAATTCCTTCCCTGTGCAAATTGTTCGTCGCCAGCATTATTCAAATCAAAACAATATATAAATTCAAATTCAAGAGGAGAAAAAGGAAAAGCAGCCGGAGATGCTGATGGAGTGATGGAATTGACAATAAATGATATGCTGGAGATGATTTACAAATTGAAGCCATCCCCAACAAGAACAAAAGAAAAAGAGGAGGAAGAAGAGGAAATGATTTGCTGTTCGTTGTGTTCTCAAATCCTGGAGGAATTATTCACTCTCCTCACTCGCTTCAAATCTCATCGTCAGTTGAGCTCGGCACTCTCAAAGCGAATTCAAGAGCTGGACGAAATCATGGAAATCCACCATAATTTTCCATCATCCGTTGTCCTTTCTTCCCCTCAAAATCCTCCATCCACATTTTCCCGCTCGGACGCTCCGGATATTTTGACACAGTCAAATTCAAATTTAAATTCAAATCAACAGCAGCAGAAGCAGAACCATCACAACAAGAACAAGAGAAAAGGCAGCAAATGTGCACGGAAACCCTCACCCAAAGTGTGCGGGTTTTCCCCTGGAAATGAACCATGGATTCGAATTGGTCCTCGCCTGGAGGAAATGGACTTTGAAACCATCGGATTTGCTCCCCAGTCCCTTCGTCATCTCTTCCAGCAGCCCCCACCAGAACCGGAACCGGAAGTGGAAACAGCAGAAGCAAAAGCGAAAAGACCTCAAAGTCTAAAGGAAATGTCACAAGATTGGCCGATTCCATCTCCACATCAGCCAGACGAAATGGATGCAAATCCCAATGACAATGACGATGACGATGATGACGACATGAAATTATTTACAGTCGAAATGGAAACCGGTACGACAAAATTCCAACACCACAGAAACAATAATAAACACATTTAAAATTTAATATGGGCATATTTAATGAGGATGGATTTAATTTACCAATTTGTCTTTGTGATTTGTGATTTGTGATTTTACGATATACGAAATCATATCATCATGGATTTTATAGGTGGGACTGAAAATCCGGAGGATGAAGAATCCGGAGGAAATGAGAAAATCCCGGACATCCCGGAAATCCTGGAAATCCACAAGAAGAAGAATAATAAGAATGACGGAAATGAAATTGCCGTATGGAAATGTGAGATTGGTCATTGTATGGAGGAATTTGATAAGAAATCGAATCTATTGACGCACTGTAGATCCGCCCACAAAGTGGGTGGTCGTTACCCCTGCACTTTGCCCACACTCAACGGAGAAGCCTGCAAATTTACAAGTCTCACGCCGGCCCATCTCAAAGCCCATTAGTCCTCGACGAGACACCGCAAGCGCGGGCTCAAAGTAAGCTCCACCCCCACCTTGAATTCCCCACATTGTCCGACGACCAGGAAAACCACCAACGCCTTAAACTCTCACGTATTCAGACGTCACACGAAGGCGGGCCGCTCAGGGGTTCCTCCACCCCCGCCCCCACCAAAAGTCCGGGAGGTCAAGGTCAAAGTCAAAAAAGGCAAGGCGATGGCGGCCAAGAAAGTGGTGATCCGTTTGAAATGCGGCCTTGGGAATTGTGAAGAGGAATTTGATGGGAAAGGCCCACTATTGGCTCACTGTAGATCCGTCCACAGAGTGAATGGTCGTTACCCCTGCACTTTGCCCACACTCAACTGGGAACTCTGTGACTTTAATTGTTCCCTCCCGTATCAACTGAATGAGCATCAGTCCACGGGGAGACATAGGAGACTGGATGATGAGGACTCCACTCCCACTTTCAAATGCTCACAATGTCCGGGACTCTATTGGACGCGGAAAAAATTGAAGGGTCACATCCTTCGAGTGCACACGGAGAATGGCCGGAAGATGAAGGCATCGTATGGGAGCACTGTGGAGAAGCAGAGGGAAAAGAGGCGAAGATTGTACGCACAAGGATTCGTCTGCTCCTTGTGTCACGTGGACTTCCTCACCAAACATCGGCTGTTCCTTCACAAACGTATCGTTCATGACATTTACGGGACTCGCTACACGCCATTGGTCTGTGAAAAGTGCGGGAATAAATATTTGGGCCGGCATCGACTTCAAGAACACGTGACTCAAGTTCACACGGGTAAAACCACACACAATCACAACAACAACCACAACAACACACGAGCTTAATTATTCATTATTATAATGTTCTCCAGTTTGCTGTTGTAATTTTAATTTTTAATTTTTAATTGCTTGATGTACATAAATAATTGAATGAGAATTTTTGAATTTGAATTTGAATTGCAGATGCCAAACCATTTGTTTGCGAGCAATGTGGAAGATCCTACAAAAGCATCAACATCCTGCGGTCACATTTACGAAAGGGTCACAATGAGGTTCGTTCGAACGACCAAAGAATAACGGAAACGTATACATGAAGGAGTAATAAATAGATAAATAATGCTTTATAATTTATAACTAATTCCACTAATTTTGTTGTTTGAATTTGAATTTGAATGCGACTTTTAGGAAGCCCGCCTCAAATATCGGCGTTACGTGAACGACGCCTATCGAAAGAAGAATGCAATTCAGGCGTCACTCGCTCAACGACAAGCAGCAGCAGCAGCAGAAGGTCAACTCGGAGGTCAAGGTCAAATCCCAATTGTTCCAGGTCAAATTGAAACAGTTGAATGGGAAGAAGAAGTTGAAGACTTAGAATAAATCCTATAATTATTTCTGTCCCAGCACACACCTCATATAATTTTATAGCAATTTCTATACATTCAGCATGTCAAGTTGTGTAGTCAAATAAAAGCCCGTTGGGATTGAATTATACAACAGCAGAAATAATTGTAATTTGTTTTATAATTTCAGTCATTTAATGCGACAATTTTAATTTGATTGTAATTCAGGATTTAAAATAGTTAAAAACCACCTTTGGAATTCAAAACATGTACTCATTTTTTGGGGGTTTTAAACGGTGTGGAAACGGAAAAGTCCGCTATTTTCAATTTCCACTTCCGCTTGGAGTTTCCTGCCAGTGGAGAGACAACTGGAAGTGGAAGCGGAAGGGTGCAGGCGGGTTGAGGACTTCCGGTTTCATTGTCTGGACGATAAAACATCCATTTGGAAATGTCGGGAATGGTTTTAAGTGCTGTCAAGAAATCCGATGAGAAAGTCCAAAGCTTTTGACAGAGATCGCACCACCTGCCATTTCCATATTTCACTTTGTACTCGTTCCGCCATTGAAAGTATTTCAAATACTCCCGCTCGTTCCCATCCAGGAATTTCAAATAGTCCGCCAGACCACGAATTGTACGGAAATCCAGGGCATTGATGAAGGATTTGGGTGGGGCGATTTGGGAATAATCCGCTCCGCCATAAACACTCGGCACCATCCCGTTCTCGAGCGCAAAGAAGAATTTCTCGCTCGCGTAATCCAGACAGAGCGCATTCTCCAGCGCCAAGTAAAACTTGTATGAACGTCCCAATTCCATGTAGCAATCCCACCAATTCCCATTCCGATGCACGTGACAGCGGAACTCGGATTTGAACTCGCCTTTCCCGCGACAATTTCCATAGACGTGGACGGGAATGAATCGTTGGAGCTCGGCCACCAAATGCTCCCGTTTTGAGAGAGTGAAACAGTTTGAGACGACCCACGTGACGAGTTTCGTCTTCCCCGTTAAAAACGCAACGGATTCTGAAGAGTTCTAAGTCCAGCGGGAAGATTCAAAAGGGCTCGATTCAGGAGATTTCCTCAGCTTTGCAAAGCCGCCGTAGGGAGCGGGAACATCAGAATCTCGCCGGTACGTCGCCGTCCAATTGTAATCGAAATTGTTGGGATAATTTGTCAACTCCTGATTGGACCAAAAGGGCGACTCGAGACAGTAAAACATGCGGATTTGAGGCCATGTTGACTCCGTTCGAGCTGGAATTTGACTAAATGAAACAGCCGAAAAAATCCCATATTTATTTGAAAGCTTATTATCAACTGATGAATTGACCACAGGGATTTTATTTTAAAAAATATCTTGCCTTTGAAGGTCCCCGCCAAAGAAAACCAGGACATGCGCGTCATTTATCATCTCTTTATCGTGAGTGAAAGCGCAGGTGTGAGAGCAGTTGAAACGTTCATTTGGCTCAGGCAATGCACCCCATTTCTTTGACGTTGGTGTGTCCCAAAATAATATTTTGAAATCCCCGGGATTCGGTTTTGATTTGTTGAAATTTAAATGTAGATTTGAATTTGAGCGGGATGACTCGAATTCCTCCTCGGGAACTGCCAGAGCTTGTCTGTTTGTCTGCTTAGCGGCAAGAGATTCGTCTTCCAGCAGTTTTTCCAAGGGGATCAAATTGTATAAAATCCAGCACCAAATCCCTGAATTAATATATCGACAATCGCAAATGAGCTGGATTTTGTACAGAAAAGATCTGCAGCTCGTTTTTTCGTTCTTTGTACTTTTGCTGAATTGAACTCACATGGAAAAAACCAGAGGAAAAGTGAAAGAGACCACCGTGAGCGTCGTTTCATCATCATCGTCATGACGAAAATCGAATGAAATGAACTGGTAAATCTGCTTAATTTCTCTCAGACCCACGAAAATTCATACAATTTATTGAGTCTGCGCAACTTTTGTTATTTTATGAATTGGAAAAAAGTCTGCATGCAAACCGGAAATTGAAAACCAATAGAAAATCGAATCGAATCATCACAAAAACCACAAAACCGCAACACATTTAAATGAAAGTAAAGTCTGCAAAATGAATGAATATGAGATTTCAAAATGCTATTTATACTTTAAATCTCACACGCAATAAAATGAAAAATGATTTTGAAAGTACACATGTAGAAATTTCTCTTATTTCTCATGGCTCAATGTGGGATTTTACTATATCCGATTGGCAATTTGACATCAAACATTCCCTTGAAAATAATGATTTTTTCAGTGACACTGGAAAATATAACTTCTTAACTTTAATTTAAAAATAGGTTGTAATAGTGAATTATTTAAAACAAAAAAATGCCACCAAAATTGGCAGAGAACCTCGAAAAAAAGCTTGTACAGTTCTACAAAACAACAGCAAAATTTTGGAAAACAAAAGTTGTTGCAGTTTTTGTGGATAGTTCACAAAAAAACGTTATACATACGAAGTTGTGGCAGACTATGACCGACACCATCGACATGGTGTCAAGGGACCAAGTACTCGTAGTTGGTCACAGGCGACCAATATGGTCAGCACGAGAGTCGCGGAAACGTACTGGCGCGACCCCAAAACATCGTTCAGAGTTGCAAGTGCCAGACTTGGAATTCCGAAATGAACCAGCTCACACATCAAAGTCCACAAACCGACCATTAGAGTTAACAGAAAAGAAGGTAGCTCTTTGATTTGAAAAAATCGAGAAAAAAATTCCCGAAAACCCAGAAAAAAATTTCTCGGAAAAATGTTTTTGTCCCGTTCGGGCAACCTCGTGTCACATGACAAATCGTACTTTTTCCAGGATCCAAAAAACCTGCCTGGTCGGAAGTTCAATCAAATTGCTCATAAACCAGGTATCCCATTTAAATATAAAAACAAGCTAGAAGAGGAATTTTAAAAAGTATTTAGTAAGTCGAGCTAAGGCTGCGGACGGAGCAGTTTCAAAACGATTTATTTCTGAGGGTACCCTGACCGGAAATGTGGGCCAAATGAAATGCATCAATAAGATATTGATCCCCTTTATCGAATCATGTAATGCACTTCTTGACTGGATGTGGCATCATGCCACTACAAGGAAAACCCCGTTGGGGTCTTGGGAGCCGAAAAAGTGCGACTTCCGCGGAAAACGAACAATGTGCCTCATTTACCCAATGCTCGACCAATCAACATTTTTATTGTACATATGAAAAGAATGTACAAACGTTGTCATGACTCAGCAAAATTCGTATCGTCATTTAAACAAATACATACTAATATTAACAAGTCTTTTTAAAAAAAAACTGTACAAGACAAAATTCGACGTTGTCGACGCCGTTCAATATTAATTAGTCAAAACGGTGTCCTGCCTCCCTATTCAAAATCACAGGACAAGACAATAAACTAACCTAAATGTACTTCAAATATAAAATTGGTATCTCTTGTAGTTTTTTTTATACGCGCGATCGAAATCTATTCGGTGACACACCTACTACTTTTATTCAGTACACAGTAAATCGACTCGTCAAACGAGAGAAACTTAAAGCTGACTGTATAGTCAGAAAGATGTAAATGAAGTGTGAAGTATGTACAAAAGTACACAGAGAAAGTTGGTTCATACATAGAACCAGAACAATAGCAAATCTCTCTTTTCTGTACAAACAGAGTAGGAGATGATGTTGTGTAATTTTATATTTTGTTCTCTCTCTTCGTTTTCGCAGAACCGAGATTAGAGAGAGACACAATTATGTCATTGTCCCCAAGGACATTTTACAGTATATATTACATTGCATTGACAAGAAATATAAATAGAAAACAAATAGATAAATACATTCATTTGTTCATCTCACTCTCGCTCATTCTCACATTGGTCATCCAAAGAGAGATGAGCAAAATTCACCCACTGACATTCACACTCGCGAAAGTGGGTCAATGTGGCATCCGTTAGAGAAGATAATCAGACTTGCCGTCTTATCATCTCTCTCGGATTCAATTCTCAATCATACTGCATACACACACATTAATAATGAAAGAAATTCAAAGTAGAATTTCTTTTCATTCTCATTTCAATATCATGCAATTTACAGTTTTGAATATTTCCCCAAAACTGCACATAATTCTGAACACAGGGTGACAGTAAAGGTCATAGCAGACAATAATGTCACAGGATTCAAAGCTCCATCTCCAGCCGTTTGACCTTTGGACCAGGTCAGCGAAATTAAGGAAAATAATTATAGTTTGTTTGTGAACTTAACAGACGATATATATGTATTCTAGTAATTCCAGGAACATAATTAATTATAATTAATTACCCAGATTTGCATTTAAATACTGGTACATACATGCAAGGGATATTGTGTGGAATGTTCATTTTATGATTTTACATAGGAAGAATTTAATGGAAATATTCATTGAAATCCACATATCCACGCTTTCTAATTCGGACTAATTCCTAATTCCAATGAGTCTGGCCATTGGACAAAAGGAACTCTTCTTCGTCCGTCGTATGTAATTGTGGGCATTTTCTATTTTCATGTATAATTGAACAGATCTCGTGGCATTTACAAACTCCGAGTGCCAAATTGCAGTGATTACAGTCCATTTATGTAGCTTTTTGTACACAGCGAGAGCGATACGAAGAGGAGTAATTGAAGCGAGAATTTTCCTCACAGAAAATACATTGTTTTCGTTCCCCACATCTTTGTAAAATATCAACCTAATTGCTCCAAGTGACACAACAAACAAAGGATTTTGAATTTGAACATGCCCAAGTGGATTTGAAGTTTTGCGCGTATTCGTTTTTGTTGGGATTGTTCAATGGGTGTATTTAACTGTATTTAGCGGAAAGCCATGAGGAGACTGCACACGTTTTTCGTGATGAAATCCACAAATAGCGGCGTGGATTCCCGCTCAAGGGTCCTGAAATCCCCCACGTGAATCCCTTCGTTGGGGATGGAATGAACTGACTTGGTAAGCCACGCCCTCTCCCCACGTGACCGCACCCTCTCGTGAATCACCACCAAAATCTGCTTTTTAAATTCCTCGAGTTGGAGTGGGACGCAGAAGCCTTTGTCATACTCCACAATGAAGGCGGAGGTGAGGTAGAGCGCGAGATAGCAATACATTCCGGAAATGAGAGGACTCGTCATTCCCAACCGAATGCCAAAGAACCAAAAGGACGTGGAGGAAATGATGAGGTGGAGTTTCCACAGGAAAATTACGTCCGCGTGAACCAAATTGAATAGTCGCAGACTCAGTTGAATCTCTCGCCCTTTCTTCACCTCGTTTTTGATGCGTTCCAACGTCCAAGCGGACCTCTCCTTCCTACAAAAAAAAAATCAAATCAAATTTTTTAAGGGTCCTTGGGAAACTCAAATTGTTAATAATTCTATAAAAAAATGTCTGCAAATTTTTTGGAGGCTTCTCCAAAAAGAAAAAAAAATGATGTTCTTACGTGAATCGATGGAGGCGATCGGTGAGGTCAGTATTGAGGTCTGTGATGAAGGCGAGCTGTGAAATCACACCCACGTTGATGACCGCCGCGTAGTACATGAATATGAGCGTTTCATAGGTGAGGAGCAGAAGGAAATTCCGGCCATTTTGCTGGTCACTGGGGAGAATGGAGTAGAGAAATTGGAGCGAGTCTGCATCCAAAATGTACATGGAACTGAAGAGGAGAGGGGAGCCGAGGAAGAGGGAGGAGGGAAGGAGGATGATCAGCCACTCCTGGAGCGAGTAGTCCTTCCGTTTTGAGGCGTTCCCTACAAACAAGACAAAGACAAACAAAGTAAGTATGAGCAACAAAAATGGACATTTTTTTGGTGAATTTTGTTGGAATTTTGTGGATTTTGAATTTTGAGGACTTTGGTGAATTTCTGTGGACTTTGGTGGATTTTATAGGAATATTGGCGAGTTTTGGTGGATTATGGAGGAATATTGGGGCAGTTTGGAGGAATATTGGTGGATTATGGAGACATTTTGGTGGATTTTGGCAGATTTTTGCGGAATGTTGGTGGATTATGGAGGAATATTGGTGAATTTTGGTGGATTATTAAGGAATATTGGTGAATTTTGGTGGATTATTAAGGAATATTGGTGAATTTTGGTGGAGTTTGGAGGATTGGGATGGATTTTTTGAATTAGTGAACCTCGATCGTCACCAATGTTGAGTTGATTGAAGACTGCTTCATGTACTCGAGGACTCCGAACGTGTAAAATATAGTCCCAGAGACTCATGAGGGTGGAAAGAGTACTCATGAGGATGTGAAGGGCCAGATGATGGATTTCTATATATTGCCCCAATACCAAAGCCTGGAATAAACGAATTTTAATAAAAGTGCCATATGCAGCTCCATTGAGGAACCAAAATTTCCAGGACCATAATCGCAATGTCGTTAAAAATCCTTCATGTTTCTTGTTGTTGTTGTTGCTGTTGTTGTTGTCGGATGAGTCCCTCCTTCCAAGGACGCGAAAGTGTCCTAATCCTGATTTTGAGTCAAAGTCAATGGGGAGAATTCCAAATTGGGAAGTGAGCAAGAAGGACAGACGAACCATCCACAAATCCTTGTGCTTGATCATTTTTGACATTTACAATAATCTCCAACAGACGAAACAAAACGATGGTCACGGTTGAATTTGAATTTGAATTTAAAGCGACTGCAGAATTCTGTGGAGGACCGCATTCAATACTGAATGGGAAATTGCGAGAGGAATAAAAACGATGGCAGAGCAGCCATTTCAATGATACGTCACAAATAATTATTCCTCGGCAATAATAAGAATTTATCCCGATTGTTCTGTTAAATCAAGTCAGCCTGCGTCATTTCCCTTCCAATTATAGTCTGTACAATTAGGGTGATTGAATTATGTATATACTCGTAGCTTACATGGGAATCTTCTACTATTTTTTGAATGTACTTTTTTGAGTTAATTGGACGTCCGACATTTATGTACAAACTATACAAATTGCAGTCCGTATATAATCACCATTAATTCCGCGTTGTGTACAGCGATAAGAGGACAGGAAAACAACATTAATTGGAGCAAGGTTGTTTTGTTCAGAAATATTAAATACTTTGATTCTATATAGGTATACTGCCGTCATTATCCATATAATCTATATGAATGTTCCTTCCTCATGCTTATATATGTATTATTATATTTACATACATTCACCACAGCCATTGTACTTCAGATTAAATATAACGAGACAGAACACCCGAGTACTTTTCTCAACAAGGAGTTTAAACTATAGTACTGAGGGTTATGCAGTACTTCAGGACGATTTTTCCACGTACTATAGGGTACTCTGGACAGATCTTTCGTTTTACGGGCATAAAATAATATCCATCGTAAACTTGATGCTATACTTCCTCGGGACGTATTCGAGTTTATCTCTCTCCGATACATATCACATCCCTGTGAGAAATCCAGTTTTGAAAATCACTTGTTTGAAAAGCTGTTTTCTACGGTTTCCGACGTCCCCCCTCCCCCGCCCCTCAATTTAAAAAAACCAGTAGATGCAATTTTTGGGGACTTGAATTATAGTTCTTTACGCTTTGCGAAAGTTCAGGTTGATTTCTCAACGGGTTTGGATGCAATCCTCGCGAGTGCACATGACAAATGAGGCAAAAAATCTCTCCATAAGAAACAATGTTAAAAAAAGTGTCGATGCTTGTGTTCGTGTATCGGATGCCGTAGCGCAGTCATTTCAAGGAATTCCGAGATGAAATTTTTTGTCAATGTGTATAGAATACGTACGTATGTACGTATAGAATACGTACGTATGTACGTATACCCATAATGTCCGAGCTTCGGCATTTTTTGACTTATATTTTTAAATCCAGGAAAAATAAAAATAAAAATCCGAACATTTTGAAAAAAACAGGCTTTTGGGAACTCTGTTTTTTAACAAGTGATTTTCAAAACTGGATTTCTCAGGGATCTGATATATATCAGAGGGAGATAAACTCGAATACGTCCCGAGGAAGTATATAGCATCAAGTTTACGATGGATATCATGTTATGCCCGTAAAACGAAAGATCTGTCCAGAGTATAGTACGTGGAAAAGTGGTCCTAAAGCATTGCACAACCCTCTGTATATAAACTCCATTTAACAAACCGTTGAGTTTCAACAGTTTAATTGGTTCAAAGGAAATTACGGTTAAAACTAGAGGGAATTGTCATTGGGCTCTATACATTTAGTTAATATATTACTTCATTTTACTATTATTATTGTTACACGCTACGCAAAAATGTACAAAAATGCTACAAAAAACAGAGTATAAAATACAAAACTTCAAACTGTTCACTAGTTTTTTTGGCTTGCTATACATACAGTTTTAACTGTATGTCCACAAAAATCCAAATTTTGAACGTTTAAACTACCGTAGTTTAAACACGTTTAAACAACATGTTAAAACTGGTGGTATAGTTTGCACGGTCCGTCCACGTTTTTAAATTCTGCATCGTCAGTCATTTGTAGTAGGAATTTTGTACGGACCACAAAATATGGGAATGATCTACAATCAAATTTGAACCTCCCGCTGGAACTGAACATTTTTCTGCATTATCAAATTGAAAATCCTCTTCCATTCGTTTCCACAGTGAATATCTGTGAGCCACATGAAGGGGAAAAAGAAGACAAAGAGAACAAAGGAGGATGAGATATTTGTGGATTTGTTCCAAGGGCTGAGGATTGGCTATGCCCTCGGCGTCATTCCGTACCGATTGAATAGAAATCCAAGTGGGAGTTCGAGGAATGAAGTGGAGTTTGTTGAATCTCCTCTTCGATGGCTCCTTTTCCTTTTCCAGTTCACTCTCTACAATGTTTTCATGCTCTACGTCGTTTGTTACTGGATTTGGATCGCATATCTCAAGACGGAACGGAGTAGCAAAAAGGACAAAGCGACGGCCATCGCCCTGCGATATGTCGTCTGGACCTATGCGAATCCGCTGATGATGCAGTGGAATACTTTCCTCCGATATGAACAACATCATCATTTGATCAACAATTACATGCGGCTGGCCAAGGAATCTCACGGTCCGCCAAATTCAAATTAAAATCATTTAATTTCATAAATTCAACACGATTTCCTTCCCCTTCGTTTTCTCTTTCTCCTGGACTTTGTCTTTGTCTTTTTCTTTGTCTGGACATTTTGTATAGGAAAATCGGAGAATGGCTGGAATGGAAATTCCAATTCCCGACGGGGATTTCGAAATTTCTTAAGGACCGTCAAAATGACGGCGATCCTCGTGACGTCATTGAATGTGAAGTCCATCCTGAAGAAGCCGAATCTGTTCACATTCCTCCCGCGGTATTTCATCTCCCAGCCCAAGTGGTCCATCCATTTCCTGAGGATCCTCCAGATCTACATGTGGTTGGCTCAATGGGCCGTCATTTTCACGTGTTTTGCACAACTGACGACGTACTTCTACGTCATCCGCGGCTGCCTGGAGAAACTCAAGTACATATTTCCATTACAGTTTGTCCAGGAATATTTGGGATTTCATTTATAGAAATGTATCAAGGTTTTATTATGAATGATGATAATGTTCTATAATTACAGACTTCAAACAACTCGGGACAGGCCACAATCAAGAAATGGGAGGAGCAACCGGGATTTCCCGCGGGAATAACGGAAGTTGGAGATTCTCCAGACAATCTTTGACTCACTCAACTCCGCGTTCCTCGTCCGCCTGGAAGTGACGCTCATAATGGGCGGAGTCCTCTCGATTTATACGGGCGTGAAAGCAGGTGGAACTCAAGGGATTCGATCCGCCATCATTGCGGCTTTCATCCTGGGAATCCTTAACTTCGTCTGGGTTCAAATGGCCAAAGTGAACGAAATGTCTCGGAAAGTTCTGCAGACGTGGAAATTGGGAGGGCGAAGACATTCCCTGACGGATTGGATCACCCGATTCCTCCGGTCAGCTCGACCTGTCCGCATCCGAATCGGTGTCTTCTTCTATGCGGATCGATCCATTGTCTTGACCATTCTTGGTATCATCATCAATAATACGGCCACATTGCTGATCGCCAAATAAATAGACATTAAATATCGTTGTTGATTGTTGATTCCCACCGTATCTACAGACAACAGATATGTATATATGAGGGGCGATGGAAAAATGGATCCTGCTGAGAGTCAGGAATGTGATGCTTTCCTTACAACTTGAACAGTTGAATGGAATGTACATACCGTATTTCCTCTAAATGAACCCCCCGGACTCAATTTCCATCGTTTTTTTTAGAAATCAAGGACATCTATTAACGTTACGCTATATGACAAGCACTGTATAAAAACGACTAAAATTCCCCGACTCTAATAGCGACCCTGATTCAATTAGAGGAAATACGGTACTATGTATTTGTTTTTGGTGTATGTAATGCGTATAGTGCGTAATCATTACATTATATTATACGTCTGCACAGGAAGGGAAGCTTTGGCTGTCTTAATGTTAGTATGGATTGTGCATACAAATGACACTACAAACTAATATTGCATATCGTCTGTTAAGTTCACAAACGAACTATAACGATTTTCCTTAATTTGCGGAAATGCGACTACTGCGTCCGTCTTTGCGGATAAAATTCTGAAAAAATTTCGGGTGACAGAAAAGGTCATGGCAGACAATAATGTCCGAGGACCCAAAGCTCCATCTCCAGCCAATTGACCTTTGGAGCAGGTCAACGAAATTAAGGAAAATAATTATAGTTCCTTTGTGAACTTAACAGACGATATTTTCCCTTGTTTGTATCTATGCGCAAAATAAATGTTCGCTTTATATGCATAATTGCATACATACATAAATGTCAAAATCCATTTTCTTTAATTCGTATATATATATATGTACATACAGTACGGATTTTGTATGAAAACGAGAACACAAAAAATGAGCCAAGAAAAAAACGTTGTTTCAAAATCAGTACATACCGTCAATGACATAATAGAGGACCCCGGGCACAATTCATAACTAAACTTTTTTCCCCGACTACTATTTGATACCCGTGCACAATTAGAGCCCCGTCTACTATTATTTAAATTCAAATCAAGGGTGATTAAATCAACAAACGGACAAGAAAAAGTCAGACAATCAAATCGAGAGTGAAAGGTTATTATTGTCGTTATGAGCCCTTGACCTAATTTAGATAACGTAGGAATATTCCTGTCGCTAAGTTTTCTTTCCTATTTCCCTTCATCGGTAAAACGTTTTGACTTTAAAGTCAAAATATTGTGATCAACAGCGGAAATGAAAGCGCCAGTAACAGTTGTGAGTGTGGGCAAGGACAAAGGAGAGTCTGTTCATGTGTATTCATATGTGTCTGTACTGTCTGGCTCTGTTATGGACTCGTCTACAAATAAAGCACCGTCCACTATCTCAATTTTCCCTTTTCCACCCGTGCATTATTAGAAACCCGTCCACAAAAAGAACACCGTCCACAATTTTGTCATTTACGGTACATGATTTGTTATATATCGAGGAGAAAGTAAGTAAGTATAAGATATATGTAGATTAATGTCCTATACCACGTCACGAGAAATGAGAAGAATGTGGCAAAAACAGTGAACATTTTGTATTAAAGAATGTACATAAAAGCGAAGAAATAGCATACAGATGAAAATTAAAATTAAAATTAAAATGACAATGAAAATGAAAATGAATGCATTGACTATATATTTACAGTTTACTACACACTACGGAAAAAAATGGCTATATATAAATCCTATATTATTATTGAATAGAATCTAAAATTGAGATGATCAATCAAGGGGTGGGTTTGAGTTTGGGTTTGACATCACAAACGCCACAGGAGAGTTTGCAATGGGTGAGCAAGTACTTTGGATTCTTCTCACATTCCCCCTCCGTCTCCCATTGAGGACACAGGAAATGATCATCCGTACATTTATCTGTTCACACACACCACATTCAAATTAAAATTGAAAATGAAGAACACAACAGGGAAAATCCTCAATCATCTTCAATTCTCACAATTGTCAATGTTGAAAAGAAAAGTCGTACATATAGTTGAAGTTTTTTAATAAGTACTTATGTCATTATTTCATATCGTCTGTTAAGTTCAAAAACGAACGATAATTATTTTCCTTAATTTAGTTTGACCGGGGTTGACCTACTCTGGAGGTCAAAGTATTAGAGATGGAGCTTTGGACCAAGCGCCATTATTGTCCCTCATGACCTTCTGTACAATAATGTCACTTGACCCAAAGCTCCATCTCTAATACTTCGACCTCCAGAGTAGGTCAAACCCGGTCAAACGAAATTAAGGAAAATGATTATCGTCCTTTTTTGAACTTAACAGACGATATGTGTTATTTCCAATTCTAATTCCACACAACTCACCGCAAGCTTTACAGGAGAATTTGCAGTAGACGAGCATGAACTTTGGATTTCGGACGCACTCTCTATATTTGTATTTGGAATTTGGAATTTATTGTGATGGGAAAAGGAGAGTGGACTGCGTGGAATGGAATGGAGTGCAGAGTTTATTACTGTACTGTGTGTATATATCTGTCTGTATCTATTTCTACTCGAAAAGTTAGTGTGGTGTGTTAGAGTTCTGTGTGTGCAAGTGTGCACTGTGCTAGTATATACAAAAGTTGACGAAGGAAAAGCGAGATATAGAGTATATATAGAGAGAGAGAGAAAAAAAACTCGTTGAACTCAATATGAAAAGAAAAAGAAGGAGCGGAGAAAATACAGAATACAAAATATACCCATGAACGCAGAGCAATATACATACAACATACACGCAGCACACAGGAGATGGGAAAATAAATGTATTAATAGTTTGAGCAGATTAGGAAAATGAATGCGAGCGGAAATGGCGACAGAAAAAAAGTGCCATCTTTCTACTCCTTCAATCTCATTTCCAGCACACACAGTCCCATCTCCCACACATCCAACTCACAACCAGAATCCACAGCACACACCCAAACGTTCATGTACATATAACTATATGTATATATATATAGATACAATTTTGAGTCATTTCACTGTTCACATGTTCAACTGGCCAATAATGTCATATTTCAAATGTGAAATTCACTCGAGTAAACGAATTTTATATTTTATATATCGTCTGTTAAGTTCAAAATCGTACTATAGTACGATTGACCGTTTGACATGCTATAAAGGTCAAAGTACTAGAGATAGAACTTTTGGCCAAACAGACATTATTGTTTGTCATGACCTGCTCGACCACTCTGTACTTTCTTCAAAATTGTACGTCAAGGGACAACGTCAGCAATGGCAAACATTCACAATTAAGGAATTGTGATTATAGAACGATTTTGAATCAAGGAATTTTGCATATCGCACGTTTTTGAAGGAGAAAAAAAGTGATTATAGTACGATTTTGAACTTAACAGACGATATATACATCATGGTTTTAACTCGATAACTCGAGTCCATGTTCGTATAAACGTAAGTACACATGTATAAAGTATATTATGTATACATTCAGATTCCCCCATTCCAATATACATATCTACTTGAGTATACATGCAGATGAATTTGAAAATATGTATTGTAGAAACTGCACACTTTCCAATCAATTCGTCGATTCATCCATTAAATTATTATTATTATTATTATAGTTATGGAACGAGGAGGAAAATTTTAAATCAACTTTCAACACCAAATAAAATTAATTACCCGACTGCCCACCCGTAAGATCGATTCATACGTGTTCATAGACAAGTTTCACATGTGAAAAATAGATATAAACATGGCCTAAAAGTGAAACAATTTATCATCGTTTCGCATGGATTCACAAATGAAACATTCACACGTTAAACTTCACGTGTGGGAAATTTTGATACATGTTAACATGTAAATACGCGTCAAATATTTGCACACATTGACATATGAAACAATGCTAATTATTGACATGTTTTTACGTATGAATCATTCATATGAAAATCAATTCTAATGTTTACTACACATTTATATGCTTTTACCCCGGATTGGGGAGAGGCATCAAATGACCAAAATGTTCGTTTTATTAAGATTTATTACAAATATTGATTTGAAATTGCGTATATAAATTCAAAATAAATATATGTACGTAAGAATGGAATTTATCGAGTTGACGACTTGATTTTCTTAATAGTCCGTGGTGGAATTCCTCCATTCTTCTCTTTTCTCGTTACATATTGAATAACACTCGTGATCAGATAGTCATTAGGGCTTAATCGCCGTGTTAAATCGGGCGGAGAAAATAAGACTCATTTGCAGATCTTAATGCTTTTACTTATGTAATTGCGTAGCCGTCATTCAACACG